>OZ022243.1:21403997-21598997 GCA_963978895.1 Erpobdella octoculata | reverse complement strand
AAGCGAGATAAACAAAAATGGTTCATCACAAATTATTGGAAGAACTCTCCCTGTTTGAGTTGAGGCGGGAACTAAAAAAACGAGAACTCAATGACAAAGGAAAAAAGTCTGAGCTCGTGGATTGCCTCCGAATGACATAAGAAAGCCATGGTCTGAATGCAGACGAATACGAATACGAATTTGATATGGATGAGGAATTAACAAATTTTCTGAACAAGATGACGGAAGAAAACAGAGCAGCACAGGAGGAAAACAGGGCAGCACAGGAGGAAAACAGAGCAGCACAGGAGGAAAACAGAGCAGCACAGGAGGAAAACAGAGCAGCACAGGAGGAAAACAGAGCAGCGTAAAAAGAAACCACAGCCGTTATCGAAGGAATAAAAGACTGAATTCTCGAAGGTCAGCTTAAATTACAGATGTGGAGAAAAGAGTTAATAACCTGGAAAAATTGGTAGAAGAGAATACCAAGGAAATCGAGAAGAGAATCGAGAGCAACCTGGAAAGAGATAAAATTGAACAATCTGGTCAAACAAGGACAGACTGGTTGCCAAGCCCAAGAAAGAATTCATTCTGTTGAGCATGCCAAGACTCCGGCTTATAATGGCACTGAGTCATGGTCTGTCTACAAAGCTCAATTTTGAAATTGCTGCGAGGAAAAATAACTGGTTAACCAGCCATCAGAAGGCAGAAAATCTAGTGTTTTCTTTGAGGGGAGAAGCTTTACAGCTTCTCGAGCTTATTTTAGATAGAAATAATTACAATGCGATCGTAAAGGTTCTCGAGAACAGATTCGGTAATCAACGCGCGCCTGAAATTTTTCGAGCTCAACTCAAGAATCGACGCCAGAAACCCGAAAAAAGCATGCAACAGCTGGAAGCAGATATAGGACGGCTTGCTAATCTGGGATACCCCTTGTGCCCTCGAAATGTCCTCGACACAATTATTACGGATGGATTCATAGCGGCCTTGAAGAACTCTGAAACCCAAAAGGCTCTTAGGGTTGCCTGCATAGCTAGTCCCAACGAAGCTTTAGCATTTGCAATAAATTATGAAGCCTCTGTGGAGCCATCTGATAGGTCTCGTCACGTAAGAAAATTGGGAAGCGAGGACGAAGATGAACTGGATGATCGAGTCCGGAGAGTTATTAAGGAAAGAATTAACTGGAAAGGGAATAACTCACCACGCTGCTGGAGTTGTGGAAGACCGGGACATCTACAAAAAGACTGTATAATTCAGATGTTTAGACCCGGGCAACAGGAGAAAATGGATCACTGTAGGCGTAATGATGTCAAACAAGGAAAACCCATAAAGGCCCAATCCAACAAGAAAAAATCAGATTCTGTGAAGGTAAAAGATAATTTGCCTTGCAGAGTTGTGCCAGTTGCCGTTCTTGGAAAAAGGACTAGTTTATTTGTGGAAGGTAGATTAGGAATGAAAAACTGTAAGTTTATTATTGATACGGGAGCTTCTTGTTCAATCATAAAACCTTGTTTGGCGAAAGGAGAGGTTTTACAAAGTGGAAATCACATCCGTTTAAAGACTGCAACAGGAGAGCTTGTTCCAGTAGTTGGTAAAATTCAAACTGAAATAAGGCTGGGAAATAAGACTTTTCAGCACCAGTTTCTGGTTGCTGATATAGAAGAAGAATGCCTACTTGGGCTTGATTTTATGAGAATTCAGGAGTTTGCAGTGGATTTAAAAATGGGAACATTCAGACAGGGAAATATGGAAATACCTGTTTGCTATAAAGGCAAAACAAATTCGCTAAAGCGAGTATTGGTAACAAAGAGTATCATTCTACCTGCTCAGTCGGAATCTTTGGTTTGGGCAAGAATAGAGAATGAAAAAAACTTAAGAGTTGTTGGGTTTATCGAGCCCCTGAACAGAGTTGAAAAACATGGATTATTGATCTGAAAAACACTGGTACGAACGGAGTCAGGAAGCTACGTGCAAGTCAGAGTTATGAATGTGACAGAATGCAACAAGCAAATAACAAAAAGTGATGAAATTGCGGTATGCAGCCCCGTCGATCACATATTGGCATGTAGCACAGTGGTTGGTAAAAATAATAATAGCAAGAGAATGAAGTACTCGCAAACTCAGGAACTGCTTAAAGCCGCTAAAACTTCATTAAAACCAATGGACTATGTCAAAGCGGAAAAGCTGATTGAAGAATATTGTGATATAATAGCTATTGACGAAGAAGGCAATGGAAAAACAAAGATCTTTGAACGCCGAATTCGAACTGGTGTTATAGAGCCCATTCGTCAACTGCTACGAAGGCTTCCACTGGCAAAGCGAGAAAAAGCTAGAAAGATGCTAGAAAAGATGAAAAAACAAGAAGTTATTGAACCATCCAATAGTCCATGGAGTTAACCTGTAGTACTTGTTAGGAAGAAAGATAACTCGCTACGTTTTTGTGTGGACTACAGAATGTTAAACGAAGTCACACAAAAAGATAGTTACCCTTTGCGTAGAATCGATGACACCATCGATACACTTGCGGATTTTGAATGTTTTCTACCTTAGATCTTAAGAGCGGATATTGACTAGTGGGAATAGCTGGTATGAAGCTAAATCCGGCAAAGTGTGCACTTTTCAAAAACAAGGTGAAATATCTTGGTCACATAGTTTCTGCCGAAGGGGTAGGAACCGATCCTGAGAAAATTGAAGCGGTTAACCATTGGCCTGTTCCGAGAAATTTTCAAGAATTAAGAAGCTTTCTTGGTTTGTGCACATATTATCGACGATTTGAAGCCAGCTTTTACAGCATTTCAAAGGAACTATATAAGCTTACAGAAAAGAATGCACCGTTTGATTGGTCAGAGGCTAATCATCAGGCGTTCGAACGGTTAAAAACAGCTTTGAGTTTGACCCAGTTCTGTCGTATCCAATCCCTGGAAAAGATTTTGTATTAGACACAGATGCAAGTAATGAAGGAATAGGGGCAGTGCTTAGTCAAATTTTTGACGGCAATCCAAAGGTTATAGCTTATTATAGCAGAACTTTGTCGAAACCGGAGCGCAATTATTTCGTCACCAGACGTGAGTTATTAGCAATCGTTGATTCTATTAAGCACTTTCACAAGTATTTATATGGTCAAAAGTTTTTGTTGAGAATAAATTTATAAATATAAATATAAATATAAATATAAATATAAATATAAATATAAATATAAATATAAATATAAATATAAATATAAATATAAATATAAATATAAATATAAATATGAATATGAATATGAATATGAATATGAATATGAATATGAATATGAATATGAATATGAATATGAATATGAATATGAATATGAATATGAATATGAATATGAATATGAATATGAATATGAATATGAATATGAATATGAATATGAATATGAATATGAATATGAATATGAATATGAATATGAATATGAATATGAATATGAATATGAATATGAATATGAATATGAATATGAATATGAATATGAATATGAATATGAATATGAATATGAATATGAATATGAATATGAATATGAATATGAATATGAATATGAATATGAATATGAATATGAATATGAATATGAATATGAATATGAATATGAATATGAATATGAATATGAATATGAATATGAATATGAATATGAAATTGAATTTCTTTTATATTTATATTTATATTTATATTTATATTTATATTTATATTTATATTCATATTCATATTCATATTCATATTCATATTCATATTCATATTCATATTCATATTCATATTCATATTCATATTCATATTCATATTCATATTCATATTCATATTCATATTCATATTCATATTCATATTCATATTCATATTCATATTCATATTCATATTCATATTCATATTCATATTCATATTCATATTCATATTCATATTCATATTCATATTCATATTCATATTCATATTCATATTCATATTCATATTCATATTCATATTCATATTCATATTCATATTCATATTCATATTCATATTTATATTCATATTTATATTTATATTTATATTTATATTTATATTTATATTTATATTTATATTTATATTTATATTTATATTTATATTTATATTTATATTTATATTTATATTTATATTTATATTTATATTTATATTTATATTTATATTTATATTTATATTTATATTTATATTTATATTTATATTTATATTTATATTTATATTTATATTTATATTTATATTTATATTTATATTTATATTTATATTTATATTTATATTTATATTTATATTTATATTTATATTTATATTTATATTTATAATTATTCGTATAGACCATGTAGTTCTAGGTATCTATAGATGAAACCGAGCCGTAAAGCGCTTCAAGCTAATTACCACGCATATATATATATATACTAGCGGAGATACCCGGCGTTGCCCGGGTTTTTAGAGGTTTTTCTAATGTTTGTCTCTTTCTCTCCCGTTTCCTTTCCCACTCCAACTTGCTTTCCCGTTTTCGGTCGTTTTCCCGCTGCCGGTCGTTTTCCCGCTCTCGGTCGTTTTCCTGTTCCCGGTCGCTGTCCCGTTCCCGCTCACGTTCGCTGTCCCGTTCCCGCTCACGTTCGCTCTCCCATTCCCGCTCACGCTTGCTTTTCCGTTCCCGCTCGCTGTCCGTTCCGGGTCGCTTTCCCGTTGCTATATAAGACAAACTAACCCACAAACATTCATATAAATATATAGTCTTAGCAAATCTATTTTACGTTTTATAGGCTTAAAGAAGTTATGAAAGAATGGAAAAGAGAAAATGAGCGTGAACGGGAACGGGAGAGCAACCGTGACCGGGAATGGGAGAGCAAGCGTGACCAGGAACGGGAAAGCAAGCGCGAGCGGGAACGGGAAAGCGACCGGGAACGGGAAAGCGACCGGGAACGGGAAAGCGACAGGGAACGCGGAAAGCGACCGGGAACGCGGAAAGCGACTGGAAGCGGGAGAGCAAGCTTGGAAGGAAACGCGAGCAAGAGAGAAAATAGATAGCAAAACCTTTGAGCGGGAAAGCGACCGGGAGCTGGAAAACGACCTAGAGCGGAAAAGCGACCGGGAACGCGACGAAAACGGGAAAGTGGAGAAGGAAACGGGAGCGAGAGAGACAAACATTAGAAAAACCTCTAAAAACACCGGGCAACGCCGGGTAACCCCGCTAGTACATACATAAACACACACACAGACACACATACATGCACATACACATACATACATACACACATACATACGCACATACATATATATATAGTTCCCGCTCGCTCACCCGCTCCGCTCCGCTCATTTTGTGACGGATTTTAAAATTTTTTCTCTATATTTGATTCCCCTTGACTCTCAAGGTTGTGTGAAAATTTCATTACGATCGGATGAATATATATATATATATATATATATATATAGACGATATCGATGTGCACGTCAGAACTTATTGCGCGCAGGCGTGTAATAAAAGTTATTATGCAATTGTACCTATATACACTTTCGGTCCTAGAGATAAAAAAAAGTGGCGCTGCAATCGAAAAATATTATATAATGAGATTTAAAAAAATCTCAGAAGCTAGGGCCACTTCTCAACGATGACCGTTAATTCACTGAAATTCTTTAATAACTAATACATAGATAAATTTTTTATGGTCATCAAATGTCATTTTGTTTTCGTTAACTATTTTTTTATAAAATGTATCTAAAGTACATCGTAATTTTAAAACATTCGTCCTTCGGACTGGCAAAACCACTAGTTTATATATAATGATATTTATGTATTTGACAATTTGAAAATTGAATTTGGTAAATACCGATATTGATGTAATGGTTACAAACAGCTACATATCGTCGATATATTTAGATGAAAAAATTGGTAATACCAATTTTCCTAACAGAAAATGTTTAGCCGATATTATCGATATCGGCATCGATAATCAATATTAACAAACCTGTCACAACGTAAAAACGTCAGTTTATCCATTTGGCAGTTTGCGCAATAAAGCGTTATCAACGTCCAATGAAATCAGCAAAGATACCAATAATTTTTCTTATGAACAAAATTTTTCAACTTAGAAAATATTTGTGGTTTTAGTACATACTAAGAACCCATTAAAATATTGGAAGAAAAAAACAAAAGATAAACCAATACTCGCTCAAACGCTTGATGTTTAGGCATACAATACAATTTGTGAGCTGAACATGAAAGACTCTTGTAATGATAATTTTTTTTTAATTTTCAAAAATTTAAATAGATTTATATTGTCATAACGTATTAGGCGTGGCTAAGGCAGAGTCGGTTTGGTCAGGCCGGTGGATTGAATTGGTGAAATTTGTTCTATGGACAACTCTGTTTCAAATTAGTTTTTTTCTTCGACCGCTCACTTATTAACATTTCTAACTTCAAATCTTTACAGGAATTTCATTTTTGTTTTTTCATTTCGTTATTAGGGTTGGTTTTGTTTTCTTTAGGTTTGGGAAAATTTTGATTATCTTCATTTTTTTGTAATGCTGTTGCGTCGTAACCTGGCGAACCGACGATTAAATGAGTAGTCGCCCCTGCTTTGGCATCAGCTTTATTAAATCTGTTGCCCAGTCTTTGAAGGATTTCTTCTCCACGATTTTTTGCATTCATTTCATCTGCATTTTCTGTAATGATAAGTTGAAGTAATACAATTTCTATTGGGTATTGATTATTTGTTAAACATAATTTTTAGTAATAAATACTCTTTTGAATTTTGAATTACAGTAAATTTTTATAAACTGCACACTGCACATATTTGTATTAACAAGTTAAACTTAAAAATTTTGTTTTTCAAAAATGAGATGAGATAACAAAAATATTGAATACAGTTTTTAAATACATACTATATGTGTAAAGTATGAGAGGATTGAAAATATAAGAAATTTTCAAATTATTATGTAAAAAACAAAGTTTTTGTTATAACTTTTTAATTTTAAAATTAGATAATGTTTTTTTTCGAATAAACTACAAACGGATGGTTTATTTTTCTGAGGAACTTTTGCAATTTTTTAAACTTTTAAATTTTTAATTATTTTTATTCTATATTTTATTTAAATTTTTTCCAAATGAGTTTGAGGTTGTTTTTACAAATCCTTTATTTCAGGATTTTCCGGCTTTTTATTTAATGAAAAGTTTTCGATGAGAACGACAATATTCTAATTTTGAAATTTAACTATACATTATATGTTAGATTGTTGTTGTTTAAAAAATAGATAATGGTTAATTTTTAAATTAATTTTTTAATAACATTTTGAAATTAATAAAATGCATTGTCATGACTGTATTGAACATTTCAGCTTGATTGGATGACGGGAAGTTTGTTAGTTTTCATTTTCAAGATTTGCAAAAAATCAAGTAAGCAAGCAGGACTGTTAGTGAAATTACTTTACTTTAAAAAATTTGAAAATATATAAAATGTTTGTTTTCTGTTTCAATAAGTACATTTTTTTTATAATACAATACTTACTTATTAAGTACATTTTAAGGATTGTGTAGCACACCCTGAGAATGAGAATTACGATGAGGATGCCAAACAATGAATAGTAGTAGTAAGCCGTCACGTCTCTGACAGTGTCCAGTTCTATATATAATTAGTATTTTAAATGCATTTTTGTTTTTAAGCGTTTAAAAGTTTTGTTATTTATTAAGGCATAAAAATTACTTCTGCGGCCCAATTTATCAATGTAATTTTTATTACATACTAGCGGAGTGCCCGGCGTTGCCCGGGGTTTTTAGAGGTTTTTCTAATGTTTGTCTCTCTTGCTCAGGTTTCCTTCTCCGGTTGCTTTCCCGCTCCCGTTTGCTTTCCCGTTCTCGGTCGCTTTTCCGTTCCTGGCCGCTTTCCCGCTTCCGGTCGCTTTTCCGCTCCCGTTCTCGTTTATGCTCTCTCGTTTCCGTTCTCGCACGCGCTCATTTTCTCTTTTTCATTCTTTCCTAACTTCTTTTAGCCCATAAAACATAAAATAGATTTGGCTACATCTTGCTTGAAGCTTTCAAACGTTGTTACGTAACCTAAATTTAAATTTTAGTACGCAATTACCTATTTTGAATTTTATTACCCACCCCGAATATATATATATATATATATATATATATATATATATATATATATATATATATATATATATATATATATATATATATATATATATATATATATATATATATATATATATATATATATATAGTTCCCGCTCCGCTCATTTTGTGACGGATTTCAATTTTTTTCTATGTTTGATTCCCCTTGACTCTCAAGGTTGTGTGAAAATTTCATAACAATCGGATGAATGGTGTAGCAATGCATAAAGGACATACATACATACATACATAGATATATAGATACAAACAAACATTCAATTTTATATATATATAGATACTAGTTGTTCTATGTAAATTTATATCTTGTGAAATTAAACACAGCCTTATAAATACCTTTATATGTGAAGTATGTGAGGATTGAACATTTAAGAAACTTTCGAATCAATGTGGAATAAACAAATTTTTTATTTAAAATTTGAAAATTAATGTCGCTTAATAAATTTAAAGTTAATGAACTTTACTTTATAAAATTTTTAATTTAAAATTTTTTTAAAGTTTTAATTGATTTTATAATATAATGTTGTCCAATTGATCTGTTAAATCGGTCCGCAGCAACAAATAAATCTACCCACTAATTTCAAATCGATTGTAAGGATTGAAAATAAAAGCTATTTTCAAATCCATGTGGAATAAACAAATACTAGCATTTCCGTCGCGGCTTCGCTCGCTTGAAAAGGAGAATACGCATCCACAGTAGCGTACTGCACGGAGCAATACTTTAAGGCCCGACTCGAACCGGTCCGTCTACAACTTGGCCCGGCCCGCTTTATAAGCCAAAACTTCAGGCCCGGAACGGCCAGTCTAATTAGGGCCTGGCCCGTTTTTACAGGCCTAACATTTTTATATACTTGGCCAAAAATCTCGGTCTGTCCCACTTTGTTTTCAGGTTTGTCCCATCCGGTCTGAAGAACCTAAAATCACGACCTGGCCCGGTTCGTGCAGCACTCTACTCCACAGTGCAATACACGGAATTTTTAGACCCGGTCCAGCTTAAAAAAAAATTGGTAAAACATTTGTTACTTTATCTTCTAAGTAGTATTTAGTTAATAATTTGTATATCTGTAGTATTTTTAGTTTTAGAGTCGCAGTTGTTTTACAAAAAATTAACCCTATTTCCCCTCCACATTTGATGTTCTGGAAACCAAACTTTCAAAAACTAATAAAACATGTAATTTGTTATTTTGTAAAAATAATCTCGGTACTAGATTGCAAAACTTTAACAATTTTAGTTTTTTGAGTTTTTAATCAAATTCTTATTTCCACCACACATTTGAGGTCCTGGAAACCAAAGTATCAAAAATTGATAAAATAGGTATATCTTTATTTTTTGAGTAGATACTAAATACTAATTTTTAGAAGCAAAATTTTTACAAATCCTTTTTTAGTGGGTGCTTGTGCTATAAAAGTAATATATGTTTAAAATTTCACGTTCCTAGGATGAGGCGTTTGAGCTCGGCGTTGATTATGAGTGTCAGTCAGTCAGTCAGGACATGTTCCTATATATATATATATATATATATATATATATATATATATATATATATATATATATATATATATATATATATATATATATATATATATATATATATATATATATATATATATATATATATATATATATATATATATATATATATATATATATATAGGAACATGTCCTGACTGACTGACTGACTCATAATCAACACATTTAATCATCTATATATATATATATATATATATATATATATATATATATAGATTTTAGGTTCTTCAGACCGGATGGGACAAACCTGAAAACAAAGTGGGACAGACCGAGATTTTTGGCCAAGTATATAAAAATGTTAGGCCTGTAAAAACTGTATGAGTGTCAGTCAGTCAGTCAGGACATGTTCCTATATATATATATATATATATATATATATATATATATATATATATATATATATATATATATATATATATATATATATATATATATATATATATATATATATATATATATATATATATATATATATATATATATATATATATATATATATATAGGAACATGTCCTGACTGACTGACTGACTCATAATCAACACATATAATCATCTATATATATATATATATATATATATATATATATATATATATATATATATATATATATATATATATTATACATTTGAATTTCTGGAAACCAAATTTTCAAAAAATGGTGAAACGAATTTTTTTACTTATTAAGAAGAATCTAGATACCAAATTTCAAAAGCCTTTTGTTTTTGGTTTTCGAGATATACGTTGTTTTAGAAAAACGTTTGTTTTCCAGTTTCATCCTCTCAGGAGCAAAATTTTCAAAAATCCTTTCTTAGTGGGTTCTTACGCTATAAAATTAATATAAGTTCTAAATTTCACGTTCCTAGGATGAGGCGTTTGAGCTCGGCGTTGATTATCAGTCAGTCATCTGTCAGTCAGTCTGTCTATATATATATATATATATATATATATATATATATATATATATATATATATATATATATATAAATATAAATATATATATATATATATATATATATATATATATATATATATAATTTGGTATATACAATCAATGACAGAAGAACAGCACCATTCTCCAACATGTACACTATTAACGACCATACATTGGATTCTGTTCGAACAATTGGTGATCTTGGTGATCTTGACAGTGATTTAACCCCACTTGCAAAAACCTCTGATCATTTTTTTTCTGTGTTCTGTGTCTCTTCAATTTTGTTTATCGATTCTTTTCCAAAACTTTCCAAGCTAATTTTCAGATTATCAATCTTCTCTTTCTGTTCAAGTAATAACTTCCCGTTGTTCTCCAAAATGGACATATATTGTTTCATTTCTTTTAACGACTTTTTAATTTCAATAACCTCAACTGCAAGTGGTCGACTCTCTACAGTAATAAGGAAACTTTTAATTTTCTCTTCGTTACTTTTCGTGCAGGCCTCGCACAGGTGTAAGCCCAAAATATCGTTCAACGATCCCTTCGTTTCACCTCTTGTTCGTCCAACAGGCATGGTTTACGAAACAATTAAAAATAACTTCACAGCTTATACGAATATAAACAAATAACGTATTTTTTTTATAACTTTCTCTTTGTAATATATAAGTTATTTGATGAAATTAGAAGCGGCATCGGAGAAGCGGGTGTTGTAAACAAAGAACTTATATATATATATATATATATATATATATATATATATATATATATATACATACATTTCTATCTGTTACATTTTCCTATGAAATGGACATAATTGCACCTATTTGTTTTTCCATTATAACTCTTTCAAATATTTTAATTAGCCATGGACCTATCCTCAGACCTACCAAATGTACACAAAAATTTCATAAAAATCGGTTCAGCCGTTTCGGAGGAGTCCAATTTCAAACACTATGACACGAGATTTATATATATATATATATATATACATATATATATATATATATATATATATATATATATATATATATATATATATATATATATATATATATATATATATATATATAGACGTACATTTCTATCTGTTGCATTTTCCTATGAAAAGGACATAATTGCACCTATTTGTTTTTCCATTATAACTATATATATATATATATATATATATATATATATATATATATATATATATATATATATATATATATATATATATATATATATATATATATATATATATATATATATATACTAGTGGTTTTGACCATCCCAAGGACAGATGTTTTACAATTACGATGAACTTAGGATACATTTTTTGGATTAATATAAGTTTATTAGATTCTAGGACTGTTCATCAAAGGACGATTCATCAAAGGACTGTTCATCAAGGACTATTCGTCAAGGGACTATTCATCAAAGGACTATTCATCGAAGGACTATTCATCAAGAGGACGGTTCATCATAAGGACTGTTCATCTAATGTCTATTCATCCAGCGGACTATTCATCAAAAAAAGTTAATAAAATTGTTTAAGATGCTATTTTCAACCAAAATATGTTACCAAATCGTGGAGTAATTTATATCAAATTTACAGTGCTACTGTGCTTGTATCCAAATACTTTATACTTTATAAAAGAACTAGCGGGGTAACCGGCGTTGCCCGGGGTTTTTAAAGGTGTTTCGATCGTTTTTCTCGCTTTCTCTCACGCTCCCGGTCGCTCTCTTTTCCCGCTTGTCTCCCGCTCCCGGTCACAGCACCAGCAAAACTAAATTTGGCTGTTTTCGTAAACCGTATATGTACACATTCACCAAAGGCATCAAACACATCAAAGAATCACGCATGCCCGATATGTCAAATCTGGCATCGTTCGTTTAACCCCAAGGGGCCACGCTTAAAAGACACTTATGCCTCTAGCAATCAAAAAGTTTGTAGAAGACATGGCTGTAATATACAACAATTTTATTCGTCACATACAGTAAATAAAACAACTGGACAAGGAATAACGTCAAGATCTTAAGATCAAACGAGCAAAAGACAATTGAATAAAAAGTTAAAAAAAACTGCCTTCAACTGTTCGTACAAACTGTAGGTATATACACACTCAAACAGCCAGATACCATACACCTAAAAAATCACTAACACCCGGTCTACCACTTCTGCCAAACTTCAAATAGACGCACACGCTCGATTTAGCGAGGTCAGGAAAGGTCATTTCAAAGAGACGCTTACGCTCGTTGATAAATCAACCAGACTCAGATTTCATGCATACTTCAAATAAAAACTAAATACATTGGAAATCATTTAATTGATATAAAAACCTATTTTGTTTTTCAATAAAAGTTGCGGTAGCGAATAGCGCCGATAACAGCTAAAAAAAATGTAGCGGCGCTGTCATCAACGATCTTGTCAGCCAATAGTACCGCTCTTAACAACCCTGGTTGCCATCACTATTTTTTTAAAATTACTGATATGTTTAAAATTTATTTTATCAAAGAGGAAGAACTGTCTTTTAAAAATACATCAAATTATTTTACGCTGAAAATATCTTGGGTATATATTGATAAAGGTTGTTGAGGAGTGGCTTCAAAATTTGATGAATAGTCCTCTTGATGAATAGACTTTAGATGAACAGTCCTTATGATGAACCGTCCTCTTGATGAATAGTCCTTTGATGAATAGTCTCTTGATGAATAGTCCCTTGATGAATAGTCCTTGATGAACAGTCCCTTGATGAATCGTCCTTTGATGAAAAGTCCGCATACCGTTTATTAATTAATTTGTTATTTATTTATTTATGTATTTATTTATTTAGATATTTCTTTTGTTATTTATTTATTTATTTATAACATTACAATGAGAAAATTGTTTTATTATTCGTATGCATTCCAAAACAAATAAAAAAAATAGATTAAAATATTTGTAATTTTTTATATTTTGAAATATTATTTTAAATATTTTTAAATTTATTTAATTATATAAAAACATAAAAAAATGTATTTATATAATTAATTTTTATATATAACCTAATTTGCCATAGATAGCAGATCGTCACACAAAAACGTCTTACACGGACGGTTTACACAGACGTGTTACACAGACATGGGCTATTATATACATTAATATATGTGGTGCACTGTATGGAGACAGGTGGAACTGGAGACTGGACTGAATCTTATCTTCTCATTGTTGAAAATTATTGCTATTATTATTCTTTTTTTTTAATTTCCTTTTTTTTTAATATCGATCAACTGTTCTACAAAACGCCCTTGAAGTATTTATACTAACGGCGCTATATAAGTTGTCAAATAAAAATAATCATAAAAATTATTCTAATCAGCACCGGCTATTCTCTTGTGATTTGCCTAATTAAAACTTATAACCAAATATGCAGAATTCTGCGAAACGACTAGACTATACGGAATATCAGAATTATTAATTTTACGAACAATTTTTAACTAGTAAAACCGCAAAGAACTGAACAGCGATAAATTAGTGATTTAGGCTGATTAATATACAAAATACTAACCGTCAGTCTTGTTTTTAGTATCGTCTAAAGCAGTTTAAATAAAAAATGTAATTATTTAAAAACACATAAAATTATCGAGTGTTTAAAAATACAGAGATTAACAAAAACATCAACTGACAAGTAAGCTCTGACACACTTTATCACACTATATGTAGTTTTGCTATAATTTATTATTGTTTATTTGATAGGCCCAATAAATTTTGGATGGGTTTGAAGCTATTTTGCTGTTACTCACCATTAAATTTTTTTATTATTGCTAGCGGAGTACCCGGCGTTGCTCGGGGTTCTTAGAGGTTTTCTAATGTTTATCTTTTTCGCTCCCGTTTCCTTCCCCGCTTGCGCTCCCGCTTCCGGTCGTTTTCCGTTCCCTGTCGCTTTCCCGCTCACTCTTTTGCTCTCAGTTGCCCCTCCCTTTAGATCCGATACTCCATACCTACATACATACATACATACATACATACATACATACATACATACATACATACATACATACATACATACATAATGCATACTCCCGTTCCCGTTACCGCTCATTTTCTCTTTCCACTCTTTCTTAACTTCTTTTAGCCCATAAAACGTTAAATAAATTTTGTGCCCGATTTCAATTTTTGTTTCACAACTTTCTTTTACTCTATGAGAACTACCTCCTTGCCAAATTTCATTAAGATCGTTCCAGCGGTTTGAATTTCTATAAGAGACAAACTCACTCACAGTCATTTATATATATATATATATATATATATATATATATATATATATATATATATATATATATATATATATATATATATATATATATATATATATATATATATATATATATATATATAATTTAAATTAAAAAATAAAACATCGCAGATTCTTTTTATTGCAGATATAATATATTTTTAATAACAAATTAAACATACTTTATATTGTAGTAATAACATACATTTTATTGCAGATATAATAAAGGATTCTTTAATATAAGCAAGAATAAGCAGTTTTATATAAAGGATTCCATGATATAACATACCTTTTAAAGGAGGAAGATATCCAACTGGAAAAATATAAATTAATTTAATACAAACTTTTTATCAAACAGCAATTTTTTATATTGGAATTGATTAACATTAAAAACATAAATTGACATTATAGATCTGGTTAATTATTTTAATTTAAATTATATAACATATCAGCAATAATCAGGATAATAACAGTTTATTGTTATAACAATAAATATATAATTGCAAGAGATAGTTTTTCAAAAATAGATTTTTTAAATATCTTTATATATTGTTTTGCGATCGAAGTGCCACCTTCTACTTCTCTCACTGTTTTCCGTCGGGGGCTTAAAACTTATCTGTTTAATAAGTTCCTGTCCGAACGCTATTGAACGCCAAGAAAATAGCGCTATAGAAATTTAATGGATTAATTGATTGATTGATTGATCAATCACAGACGTCAGAACGGAATTCAGTTCGACAAATTGAACATACAATTTCATTTAGTTCACCCGTTTCGAAAACGAACAATAAAAACTCAAGAAATTGGATGTTTTACAAAAATACTAACTTAGAAATTAGGCACTTACAGGAAAATTTTTAATTCTACCCAACTTAATTTCTCTATATCTCCGTCACTCGTTCTCTCTACGGTGAAATTTTTGAATTTATTTTTTTTATAAACTTTTAGATTATTTAGAACTTTTAAATTTTCATCATAGATATTAGCCACCTGAACTGTTAAAAGCTTTTTCAAAATGGCGCTGGAAATGAAAGACATGAATCAACTATAGTTGTGGAGCTAATAATATCTGAGGGTAATAATGGCGAGCGATATTGTAGGGTAAACAAGCTGTTTCTCGTAGCGGTTTCGCTGCTAATTTTCTGTTAATAACCGGATTTTATTTGCTGGTTTCTAGAGTATATTTATCAGACTTATATTTTGGTTTGTTTGAGAGACTTTTGTTTGTTGAAGTGGCGTTTTTGCTGGATTTTTCTGTTTTACAATGGCTAAATCCATTTCTCTCGAAAACTTGAAATCAATACTAACAAAAATTACGGATAGATTCAACGAGCATATGACAAGAGTGATGGATAATATGAATAAGAACTTTGAATTGCTCCTGAACAACGTTGTCCAGGTGCTAAAAGAATCCTCAAAGCAGACTTCTTCTAGAGTCGAACTACTCACCTCGAGAGTAGATATCATTGAAACAAGACTGGAAAAGCTAACAAACCAGCTCCAAGGGAGGACAGGCCCACAGATAAACAACTCGACTCTACTGGAAACGGTTTCTCAAACGTTTTGGTTGCAGGAGCAAGAAAAAGAAGAAAGACAGAAAAGAGCCAGCAATGTAATTATTTCAGGATTAGAAGTTGATGCCGCAGTTCCGGACACCACTTTTGTTGCCGATTTTTTTGAAAAAAATTTGACAGTGAAACCAAGGATCTTGAAAACCCGGCGATTGAGTAAAGACCCAAGCAGACCACAACCACATCCACTAATCTGCGTTACTCTTTCGAGCGCGGAGGCTGTGGAGGACTTGTTACAGTCTTCGATGCTTCTTCGGTCGTCTAAAGATGAAAGGACAAAACGCGTTTTCATTAATCGCGATCTCACGAAACAACAGGCTCATCAAAACTACTTCAGAAGATGCGAAAGACGTGAACGTATGAAAAATACCGGTCAGAGCCAGATTTCGTCACCAACTGATGATCGGATGAGTCAGCCCTTTCGAAACTAAACCGGGATGCCGCATAGCTTTGACCAATTTAAGAAGTCTCAGAAATAAAATTGAAGAAGTTACTTTGTTTTTAGAAGATTACAAGCCTGAACTATTTTGTGTTACCGAAACGTGGCTTACAAAAGAAGATCCTAACAGCTTATTTATTCCTAGAGGTTTTTCAGCATGTCGCTATGATAGAGAAACTAGAGGTGGTGGCTTAGCTTTCATAATTAGAAATGATGTAACCTTTAAGTTTGTGGAAATTCCAGTTCATTTTCGGCATATTGTATGTGTAGACATACGTCTACATACCACACACTGCAGATTTATAGCCTATTATCATAGCGGGGTGTTTGGCACAGAGGCTCTCAAGTATGCTATTGACAGTATAGAGTGCTTAAAAAATATCTGTTCAACCAAACACACATTGTGTTTGATGGGCGATTTTAATCTGCCCGACATAAATTGGCTACAACACACTCATCCCAATGGAGAAATCTACACATTATTCATGAACTTTTTTAACGATCTTGGGCTTCATCAATTTGTGCAGCAACCTACCCGTGGCAGTAATATTCTGGATTTGATTTTTCCAAATGACCCAGGGCTTCTTGCAAAGATAGATATCTCATGCCCAATTGCTACTAGCGACCACAATCTGATTACGTTTGAAATAAATGACTCAATCCTAACTTTTGATGAGAAAAAATAACATAGTTTCTACTGTTTCAAGAGAACAAATTTTGAGGAAATAAACGTTTTTCTACTCAATATTAAATGGGATAATCTCTTTCAGTACTGCTTTGACGTGGAGAGCTGCTGGAATGTTTTTAATCATTATCTAAATATTGCTATACAAACTTTTGTCCCAGTCCACTATGCGGCACAAAACTTTCCGAAATTACTAGGCAGAACATCAAAGGTGCTTCGCCAACTGTATAAGGCTAAACTACATTTTTGGAAGAAATACCGATTCACCCAAGAACAGACAGACAAAGACAGATACAAAAAATTCACAAAATTATGTGCGACAGCTGTAAAAAGGACCCAAAAAATCTTGAAAATTTCTACAGATACGTAAACAAAAAACTATCTTCACACTCGTCCACAAATAGCATTGCAACCAGCAAAAATAATCTTACGTCGAATCCATCAGAAATAGCCAACATTTTCAACGATTACTTTGCTAGTGTGTTTACAGTAGATGATGGTAAAGATCCTAATTTTAAAGACCGAACCTCTGAACTACTGGAAAAGATCTCTTTTACTCCCGATGTTGTCCTTTCAGTCCTAAAAGGTCTCAAAAGTTCATGCTCCTCTGGTCCTGATGGAATACCAAACATCATCCTAAAACGTTGCGCCCACGGTTTAGTAGCCCCACTCTGTCATATTTTCGATATGTCTCTCAAGATGCGCAGGTTGCCAACAAATTGGAAGATTGCTTGCATTTCTCCAATTCATAAAAACGGCCCGACAAGCTGCCCTTCTAACTATAGGCCAATCTCACTTACAAGTACCTGTTGTCGTGTCATGGAAAAGGTAATCACCAAGAACATTTTGAATTACTTGTCCACGCACAACCTCATCTCTCATCACCAACATGGATTTCTAAGGCACAAATCTACCTGTACAAACCTGCTTGAATGCGTGTATGATTGGTCATTGTCTCTAGAGAATTGTGAACGTACTGACATCATTTATTTTGATTTTCAGAAAGCATTTGATTCTGTTTCACACACAAAGCTGATGACAAAACTGAAAGGATATGGAATATCTGGCGATTTGTTGGCGTGGATTTTCGATTTTCTGAGTGTCCGCACACAGTTTGTTCGCGTTAATGGTCATCACTCTGGCCCAAGAGAAGTTACTAGCGGTGTTCCACAGGGTAGCGTCCTGGGACCAATACTTTTTTTGATATACATTAACGATATTACAGACAACCCAGCCTTCGAACAAGTTTCAGTCAAGCTCTTTGCGATGACATCAAAATTTACAAAACATTCCAACCTGGAAATTTGGCTATGCAGGATGCGGTTGACAAATTGGTGTCCTGGAGTGGGATATGGCAGTTAAATTTGGCCCTAACAAAGTGCTTCGTATGCTCCATCTATGGTCTAGCAAGTAAAGAGCTTGATGTACCCAACTACCATATTGACTCTCATCAACTGGAGATTGTTGGTCACGCAAGGGACCTTGGCGTTGTAATGGAAAATGACCTCAAATTTAAAAAACATGT
Organism: Erpobdella octoculata; assembly: GCA_963978895.1. Classification (NCBI taxonomy): domain Eukaryota; kingdom Metazoa; phylum Annelida; class Clitellata; order Hirudinida; family Erpobdellidae; genus Erpobdella; species Erpobdella octoculata. Next base: position 21,579,973 of record OZ022243.1, on the reverse strand, counting down.
CGACAGTATTGTACATGCGGCATCTGTTAGATTACGGTTGGTCAATTTATGTTTCCCTACTAAAGATCCAGATCTCTTGACGAGAGCATTTTCCGTGTATGTACGACCACTACTTGAATATTGTTCTTCAGCGTGGAATCCACACCACAGGCATTTGATCGACAGGCTCGAGAGAGTCCAAAGACGATTCACAAGAAGAATTCCTTCTGTCAGTCGTCTCCCTTATTTAACTCGCCTCAACATCCTCGGTCTCAATTCTTTGGAACATCGCAGACTCATTGCTGACCTATGTCTATGCTACAAAATTCTAAATGGTCTTATTGACTCAACTTTGGTCACCAGTTTTGAATCGTCTGGTTACCAGGCCACAAGAGGCCATTGTTATAAACTGAGGTCTGGCCTGCACAAGATCGATGCTACCAAGTTCTTCTTTTCCAATCGAATAATAAAATCCTGGAATGCCCTGCCTCACGATGTGGTCAACTCAACATCCTACAGCCGTTTCAGATGTCTGATAAATGAAACCGACCTCTCAAAATTTCTAACACCTAATGGTCAGATTTAAATACCCGATGACTTTATGTACGCTTCTTATATTTTTGCCGATTTAAATACCCGATGACATATATGTTTATTTTGCGTATTTGAGTTACTATTTTTCCTATATTTTTGCTTTGAATTCTGTTCGAACGTACGCTTTATGTTGTCCTAACGGTGTTAGTGGCCTACGGGTCCTTCTGTTGGAGAAATAAATAAATAAATAAATAAATATTTCCAGGATTTCGTGACTCGGCTGGTGAAGAAATTGATCCTGTGAGTGGTGGAACTAGTGTCCGACCGAAATTTGGTTTCGTTTTCGGTTTTGGGGCCGAAAATGACCAAAAATGGATTTTCGGTTTCAGCTGTAAAAATAAATTAGAGGTTCGGTTTTCGGCCGAAAATCTTTAACATTTTTCGGCCAAAAACCGAAAATCAGAATGTATATATAAACAGAGTGGGAGCTCGTAGATCGAATTGTTTGCATTCTTAAGCCATTCTACGATGCCACTCTAGAGATATGCCATGATGACTCGTGCATATCACTTGTCATACCAATTGTCATGCAACTGAATGCTAAGTTGAAATCAACACCTGGAGATTCCGAAGTAATGCAGATGAAGGCCGCCTTACGAGAAGCAATGAATCGGCGTTTTGGGCAAATTAGGACAATGCCTAATTTGATCGTGGCGACGTTGCTAGATCTAAGATTCAAAAATATGTATTTTGACAGTGAACAAAAAAATGCCGCCAAGACCACGATTATCAAATTCCTACACTGAGCACATGATATTCATATTGACGAGCCCACGGCACCAGCAGTGGATAGTCAGGCACCGGCTACGTCGAGTCTGTGGGACGACTATGACAACTTTGACGCATCTGACGAATTAACGAAAACAGCGTTGGACTCATGGACTCTGGATACAGTCGAGCAGCAGCTATCTATCTATCTTGGACAACCTCGTGTTCCGCGTTCTACCAATATCATACGGATGTTGGTACAACAGCCCGTTTCACCTTCTTGAGCTAGCAGTGAAAAATATCTGTCTGTTCCTCCGACCGGCATTGCCAGTGAACAGATGTTCAGTGCTGCGGGTTAAATTTATGCCGATCGCCGTAGCAATTTGTTAGGAGAGAACGTAGACAAACTGTTATTTCTGGCATATAATATTCGTTTATTCAACTTTGACTACTGATTTTCTGTAAAATAAACTGTTTAGATTTGAATCGATTGACGTTGTTTAGTCTGTTGAATATAGTTTTTGTTTTGCTTATAAATCGAACAGTTTATTTTATCTTTTATTAATTGACCATTGTTCTTTCTATTCTATGTACTTCCGTCTTCTTTCTTTGATGTTTCTCGAGTCGACATGTTGCTTTTAGTTGTGTACAATAAATTCGGGGTTTACTCTTAAATAAAGTATAAAACACAATAGGTTATGGGCCCAGTCAGCTACTAACTGTGTAACTCGAATTTATTACAAGTTTACAATGAAAATTTTTCGTAATTTAGAGCAGCGAAGTAATCACGTTTTCTTTTGAATCGCTGACACCTGTTGACAGTTGTTTGAATAATGGATTTCACGAGAATTCAAATCAAGCCGCTGGAAGGCAAGTCAAATTGGTTGAACTGGAAAGGTAGAGTTTCGATCCTACTGCGCGGCACACCAGATGTCATGGACGTTGTAGAAGGGAAACTTAAAAAACCAGACGAACCGAGGGATGATTCAACAGAAGCCGAGGTAACTGCATATCAAACCGCTTACAGCAAGTTTTTGAAAGCTGACTGCAGTGCAATGGTAATTCTATCAACCAACATGTCAGAAGAATCTTATGAAAAGGTTCGTTCCCATGCATGTGCAAGAGAAGTTTGGTTGGAATTACATAGGCTGTTTGATGGAATAAATGAAGACAGAGCCTATGATCTCTGTATGCAGTTCTTTGGTTACAAGATGTGTCAAGGTGATGAAGCTGCTACTTATGTTGGTAAGCTAAAGAATATCTGGAAGGAGCTAAAGGTCGAACTTGATAAAGAAGAAAACAAAAATCTACTGCTCATGTGCCGTATAATTGAAACATTGCCAAGTGAGTATTTCTCATTTTCTTCGAGTTGGAGAATGTTGAGCAAAGCCGAACGGACTGTTGATAATCTCACAAATCAGTTATGTAGTTACGAAAGAGCTCTGGCTGGCAAAACTGAACCCGTTCAACAGGAAGCATTGTTCGCTAAGTCAACATACCCGAAGTCGACACCGAAACAGAAAAGTCAAATAAAGTCTGCAAAACAAGGTACCATTATTTGTCATTACTGCAAGCAAGTAGGACATGTTGTTCGTAAATGTAGAAAATAGATTGCTGATGGCAAACCACCGAAGCCAGCAAATGATTTGAACATCAGTCAAGGTAAAGCTCCAGAGTCAGTCCATTCTGTGTCATTGTCTGCTGTGTATTCAGACGTTCTTGCAATTGATAGTTCTATATCTGCTGATGGTTGGTATGTAGATAATGGCGCAACCAGTCATTTGACTTTTAGAAGTGACATACTGACAAATTTCAAGAAATTCTCAAATGTCCAGAGCCTACAGATAGCAGATGGAAATCATGTTGAAGCTGTTGGTGCAGGTACTGTCCAGCTGAAAACAGTGATTGATAAAAAGAACATTGAAGTGAAACTTGAAAACGTGTGGTATGTTCCAAAGTTGAAAAGAAATTTGTTTTCAGTATTAGCAGCTCAAGACAGGAAGAAAAACAGTATTTTCATGTCTACACAAGAAAGATGTTTCTTCAAGGTCGACAATGTGAAAGTTCTTGTTGGTGCTCGAGAAAGAAATGGTGGTTTGTTCAGGCTGATTGCAGATACAGTTGTACCATCTAGGTTACAAGAAGCAAATATTGTAAAGGACAAAAATTTGATTCAGTTGTATCACGAAAGGCTTGCTCATCAAAACAAAAAACATGTGAAGTCAATTTTAAAACAAGAATTCAACATAGATGTCAGTCTTGATGGTGAAGTTTGTGAAGGATGTGTCTTCGGAAAAGCACATCGCCTGAAGTTTGGAACTAGAGTTCGAGCAACAAAACCAGGCGAAAGAATACACACTGATGTTTGTGGTCCATTTTGTAATTCATTTTCAAATTATCGCTATTTTGTCCTGTTTAAGGATAACTACAGTGGCTTCCGTTTCGTCTACTTCATGAAAGAAAAGTCTGAAGTGTCAGAGAAATTGACGTGGATGCTTGCTGAGTGCCAAACAGCTGGACATACAGTGATGGAGTTGCTGAGTGACAATGGTGGTGAATTTGACAATGCTGATGTGAAGAAAATTTTGAACAAACATGGTATCCGACAACGTCTGATAATGCCATACACACCTCAACAAAATGAATGCAGTGAAAGAGAGAATCGCACCTTAGTAGAAGCCGCCAGGGCCATGAGATTAGCTCATGCAGAATTACCTCAAGCTTTATGGGCACAATTGATTCAGACCGCTGGGTACATCTTGAATCGAACTGCACCTACATGTGTTAAAGGAAAATCACCATATGAACTGTGGTACAATAGAAAACCGAAAATCACACATTTGCGAATTATTGGTTGTACTGCATATGTTCATGTTCCTGATCAACGAAGAAAAAAGATGGACACTAAAGCTGAGAAGGGTATATTAGTTGGCTATGAAAGCGATGATGGCTATAGAGATTTTCTCCAGCCAGGAAATAGAACAGTTCGTTCAAGAGATGTTGTTTTTGATGAGAAAATTCTAAGAACAACAGTTCCAAATTGGCCATTGAAATCTGATCAAGATGAGTCTGATCCTGATGACGATCAGATAACTGAAAACAGTGGAGCTGTGACTGAGGAAATACCTACAATTGATGATGAACTGACACAGAGTGGTGCACCTGCTTCAGGCATACAGTTGCGTGACCGTGAATGCATCAAGAGTCCTGCTCGCTTTGATGACTATTGATGATAGCAGCAGAAATGTTCAGTTCTTCAGAACCTACAAGCTTTGAGGAGGCAGTTCAAAGTGATCAGAAGAATGAATGGCAGCAAGCGATGAAAAATGAAATGCAATCGCTTTGTGAAAACCAGACGTGGCAACTTATGGATCTCATTCCTAAGAAAAAGGCTATTCCATGCAAGTGGGTCTACAAAGTCAAGACTAATTCAGACGGTTCCATCGAACGTTACAAAGCAAGACTTGTAATTAAAAGCTATGCTCAAAAGAAAGGAGTTGATTACGATCAGACCTTCAGTCCAGTGGTCAGAAATACAACTGTTAGAACTCTTTTAAGCGTTGCAGCCAGTGAAAGAATGCATCTAATGCAGTTCGATGTTTCAACGGCATTCCTATATGGTGATCTGCAAGAGGAAATCTATATGGAGCAGCCCGAAGGGTTTACTGATGGTTCTGCTAGAGTGTGTAAACTGAAAAGAAGTTTGTACGGACTCAAGCAGGCTCCCAGATGTTGGAACACGCGGTTTGGCAATTTCTTAAAGAAGATCGGATTTAAACAAAGTGATGCTGATCCTTGTCTGTTTATAGTGGAAAGAAATATGAAAAAATTGTTTCTTGCTTTATATGTTGATGATGGCATTGTCATGGCTACAGATTAACAAGAACTCTCAGAATTTGCAGATAGGTTAAAATTAGAGTTTAAAATTATAACAAAGCCAGCAAAATATTTCCTGGGAGTAGAAATCAATCAGAAATCTAATGGCTCCATAAAGATCAGTCAAGCTGCCTATACGAGAAAAGTTCTTGATCAGTTTGGTATGAGTAATTGTCGGCCATGTGTTACCCCAATCATCTCATCTGAGAAGGCAGAGTTTGATGATAATAATGAACCAGTCAAATTTCCTTACAGGTCAGTTGTGGGGACACTCATGTATTTAATGACGGGTACCAGACCCGATATTGCATATGCTGTTAGTGTTGGTTCCAGGAATTTGGAAAATCCTCTTCATAGTGATGTAGTCCAAGTAAAAAGGATTCTGCGATATCTTAAGAGTACAGAAGATACAGGAATTGTCTACAGACTTCAACAGAATAAAAACATACTCCTGTTTTATAGTGATGCAGATCATGCAGGTGACCATACCACAGGCAGGTCTACGACTGGTGTGGTATGTATCTATGCTGAAGGAGCAATAAGCTGGTTGAGTCAACGACAGACATCAGTTTCTATCTCTACCACAGAAGCAGAAGAAGTAGCGGCTAGTGAGACCACACGTGAGGTTGTTTGGTTAAAACGTCTGCTGAACGACATTGTTGGATTTGATGATATTCCAGTCATACAAATTGACAATGAAGCTGCTATTCGTTTGGCTCAGAACCCAGAACATCACCGACGTACCAAACACACACAGACTCGTCATTTCTTCATCAGAGAAAAGGTTGCAGACGGTGAAGTTGGGGTCAAGAGTGTCACGACAGAACTTCAAGTGGCAGATGCACTAACAAAGGCTCTACAAGGACCAAGGCTAAAGCAACTGATGATCCACATGGGACTCGGTTAACTTTTCCTGGGAAATCAAGTAGTTTACTAAGAATGAAATTGGTCAGACTGATAACTGTTACGATTTATGCTCAAAATGAGAAGGTGTTGAATATAGTTTTTGTTTTGCTTATAAATCGAACAGTTTATTTGATCTTTTATTAATTGACCATTGTTATTTTTATTCTATGTATTTCCGTCTTCCTTTTTTGTTGTTTCTCGAGTCGACATGTTGCTTTTAGTTATGTACAATAAATTCGGTACTCTTAAATAAAGTATAAAACACAATATAGTCTACTAATGTTACTTCTGGACAACTAATTTAAATTAGTTGCTTAATTGGTTAACATAGTGTTCAACCTTACTATATCCACTAAATAAAAATTTAAAAATTTGACAGTTTGACTGAAGAAAAAGTTGCACACTTTGACCTTTTTCGGTTTCGGTTTTCGTTTCTGGTCGGAAATAGCTCCAAATTTTAGTTTACGTTTTTTTTTCGGCCGAAAATGTCTTTTGATTTTTGGCCCCACTTTCGTTTTCGGTTGAAAATGAAAAAAACCATTTTCGGTCGGACTCTAGGTGGAACATTTTTTGGCGTAGATGTGTTACCACGTGTGCGAAATAACAGGAAATAGGAAAGAAATGTTGTTGTTTCTATAAAAAACACAGAATCAGGATTTTAATTGCTGTAAATGATTAAAAAAGTAATTGAACAATTTGCTTGTTCTACCTTACTTGTTCAGCAACATCAAAAAATGTGAAATGCTGGATCAAACCTGGTTTAGCCAAATAAAAATTCCACACTTCCTGCCATGCATTCATATGACAGCTTCAATTTTTTTTCAATATTAATGTTTCAGAAATAAATCCAGCATAATGTTTGATGCAATGCAATCGGCTAATAAAAGCTCTTGTAATAATAATCTTAGGCAAGCAAAATATTTTTGATTTTTAGGACTGAAGGGGTACAATTGCTTATTTTACTTTTATTGGAAACACGGGTGCATTCATTTGATCATAGATATCCATGCATTTTCTCAACAGCTGCCTCAGCTGACCACCGCGGTCGCCGCGTTATGTGAAATTGCTAACATACATACATACTCCAGTTTGGAGCCCTCGGCACAAGTACCTAATCGACGGCCTGGAGAAGGTTCAGAAAAGATTCACCCGTATGGTTCCAAATATCAGCCATCTACCATACTTGACCAGTCTCAGCTTTTTGGGATTGAAAACTCTAGAAGAGCGCAGACCTTTGTTTCTGCTACAGATCTTTAAATGGAATGGTGGATTATAGCCTGGTTGGACAATTTAAACGAGCAAATTATGAAAAAACAAGGGGCCATAGCTACAAACTAATGCCAGGTCAATATAGAACTGACGATGCCAGGTTTTTCATAACTGGACGCGTGGTCTCAGCATGGAATTCTTTGCCTCAGGATGTTGTTGGATCATCAAACTACAGTCGGTTCAGAAGCTTATATATAAATACATACATACATACATATTTTTTTTGATAGTTGATAGTCCTTTACACTAAATGTTTTAAGACTGAATTGGCTGTATGTAGGAAGCACATAAGTACTTCCTGTCGTGGATCAAAATTTGATTCTTTTAACTGTCCCTCCTCCTTTATCCAGGCTTGGGAATACATACATACATACATACATACATACATACATACATACATACATACATACATACATACATACATACATACATACATACATACATACATACATACATACATACATACATACATACATACATACATACATACATACATAGATACATACATACACACATACATATATACATAAATTTATATAAATAAAAATGTAACTGTTCCATATTTGAGTACAATGATCTCCAAAACTACTGGACACAATATAGTCTTCATTAAAATAAATCTAGTTATATATTTAAACAAAAAATCAACTTAAAAAAAATTTATGAACAAAAAACTTTTCAGGCCAAAAGTGCCTATGTACGAGCATCAAAGGTTATTGCGTAACAAAATTCAAATTTAGTTTACGTAACAAAGTTTGAAGGTTTCAAGCAGTTTTAGCAAATTTATTTTACGGTTTAGGGAAAAAAATAAGTTAGGCGGGAGACATGGAATCTTATATAGTAATAGTAACTACTGGAATGTAAATAGTGGCTACATTTTCTAGTGCTGGATGTATTTGTTTTGGTGTCGTTTTACAGTTTGGGTAGCATTCCAATTTCAGTTATTAAGTGCAATTGACCTAATTGATAAATTTATTAAATAACACAAAACACACTTTATAAATAATAATTTAATAATTGAATTTATTATCTTTTTTAAATTATTTGTGCAATAACTTAAAAATTATCCAGCATTTTAATCAAGTCACCACAGACAGTTTTGTTAACAATTTTCACAAGCAGATTCCGTTGGTTGTTTGATTTCAAAAATATTTCTAATACACACTGTCTGGAACGGATACTTTCAAATATTTTCCAACAGTGTATAGTGTACATGAAACATGGTTTATTTGGCTTTGTCAAACCGCCTCTGTTTACAAAATCTAGAAAGGACGAAGGACATTCATTTTTTGGCAGAAGTGAAGTGTCATCTCTAATCAGCATTTATTTACATTCCAAACACTTCCTCACTTCTCTAGTCAAGTTTTTTTTTTGCACAAAAGCATAGCATGCTGAACCAAACACAGACATGCGGGACAGGTCAGGCTTTCTGCCAATTAAACATTCATACGATGTTCTGCCAATTCGTGGGCAAAAACATCAATCACGTGAGTATGCTGCAGCACGTACGGATTATATCCACAGTTCTTTTGGTAGTTGAAATTGGATTAGCAAACATCTCGCCATTTCAAACAATCATGGCCAGTTTTGTTTAACAGAATGGAAATCTATTTCTTGCAGTTTTTTTCTTGTTTTCTAGCCGTTTTGTTTTTTCAAGATTTCTTTGTCTTTCTGTTCAAGACGAGCCAAGAGCGTTTTGCCTCCTGAGGTGGTCATCGGCTCAGTTGCATCCAGTCGTGCCTGAAGACCTTTAATTTGAAGTTCTAAGAGTTTCTTCATCTTGCCCAGGTCTCTGCTTCTCGTTCGGGTCGCGACCCACAGTTTGAGAATCGCTGCTTTAAAGCTTTTTCGAGGCGTTTTAAATTTAACTGTTTGTCTTCATTTTCTGACCTGCTTTACTGGAAGCTACTTTCAAATTTATTTTTGAGATTCAAGTTCTCCTTTTGTTTTCTTTCTTAACTGTTCTTCGTTTTCAAACAAAGCCTGTATATCAACTAGTTACTATTGATACTTCTTGAGGATTTTATCAGTGTCACCTCTTGATTTGTTCATCTTGTCTATGATCAACAAAAAGTCGCTGATCTTCTGTTCGAGTTCCTACTTTGCTCCGAAAGCGTCAAATTTGTTTTTGGTTTTACTTTCCAATGCTGTTTAAATGTTTGCTATTATTTTGTTTAGAGACTAATGGATCTAAGTACTGTATCTTCATGCAACAATTTCTGATTCTTTCAAATATTTTCCAATAGTTTATACTGTACCACATGAAAAATGTTGTACCTGATTTTGTCAAACCACCACGTTTACAAAATCTAGAAAAAACAAAGGACCTTCATTTATTGGCAGAAGTGATGTGTCATCTTCAATCAGCATTTCTTTACATGCCAAACACTTGTGAATACTAATTATAGATCAAGCAATTATTCCATTGACGTACTTAATAATAGTTTCATCATCTTTTGATAAATTCATATCCATATCTAAAGCTAAAATGATTTTATTGGCACCTTTATTTTCATTTAATGGATCTAGTTACTGTATTTTCTTGCAACAATTGTTTCTGATTTCTTTCGGTCCTATCTCACCAATGTTTTTTCCTAATTTAATGTGTTTATCTAACCTTTTCTGCATACTAGCATTTCCAATCCGCGTTTTGCTTGCTTTTTTATTTGCTAAATAAGATGGAACATCTTGAAAGAGAAAAGGAACAGCATCGGGTTTTAATCTTCGTTTCAACAGAATTTTTTATGATTTTTCTTAACATGAGTTGTATTTGCATCTTGTCTTTCTACGATAAAATCATTTTTTTTAAATGTAGAGAACAAAAACAAGAATTAGCTGATGGAGTATGATTTTCCCTTGGATTATCTTTAATCCATTTATTCAATAGTTCACTATTACTTAATGGATATCGATATAGATTACATTATCCGAAGCGAAATTTTTTTAACCTGAATGTAAACTAGTTTTTTTTATTTAAACATGTAATTTATAACAATTTTAAAATTTAATTATGTCAAAAAGGCTATTGACAGTCCTAGCCGAAAAATGCTCTTGCGACCAAATTTTCTAATTCTCTAATAAGATAGCCTCATAACAATAAATTTACGTTGATTATTCCAAAAATACAAACAGTAATCAAAAAAGTTTTAAACGAAGTTTCTACAAAACGTTTGAAGTAATTTCGTGACGCCCTGTCATTAGCCGTAAATTCTACGTTAATCAATAATTAGTCGTTATAGTTGTTACCTGTCTTGCAGTTCATCCCGCAACAATTATTAACTATTTCTGACTATTATCTTAGAAAAACAGGAGAGCGAGCGGAAAAGGGAGAGCGAACAGGAAACGGAAAACAAGCGGGAGCTTTATATTTTTGATATAAGAATTTTCGTAACGCTGTTAGGTGGCGCTGCAATCCAAAAATAATAATAATCATATATTTTATGTTTAAAAAGTTTAACTTTTTGATGTCTTATCTCTAGCAAGTATATAATAATTTATAATAATTATTCATTTAAAATTTTTGAAGCACCTAATTTCTTGTGCTCACAAATTATTTTAATTAATTTTATGTGTATATTTCTAAAATTCCTATATCATTCTTTTTTTTATTATCAAACACAGAAATGAGAACCTGCTACCGGAATAATGCATTTAAAATTTCTTGCGGTCCAACTGCCATTTTGACATTTCGTCTGCCCATTTCTACCTGATGGCATTTCGTAGCCATCGTGACATTCAATTTTCAAATCAAGAGGTTCTTTTAAGTAGCCAATGTCATCCATTTTTATGTCAGCATGCTCAAGAGACAACAATGAAATGTTGCAAGAAAAAACTGCACAACATTTTTATACATTTTATTTCGATTTTTATTAAAACAAAATTCCTAAGCTTCAGTATATTATTGTTTTTTTTTATAAATTTTAAATCAATGTACATTAAATAACATTTTCCAGTTTAATGTAAAAATTTGTAGGTCGAAAAAACTTATATTGTACTAGAAAAAATATTGACTGATTTTTTTAATATTTTATCGAACTGTAAGATATAAAATATTAATATTACATATATTAATGAGTCAGTGTTTTACCCAAATAATAAGAATTTGAAGTTGCAAGTTATTAAATAACACTTAAGAGGAGAAGGAAAAATAGGAAGAAAAGATGGAGGTGGCAGAGCCAAAGGAAGCAGAGTTACAGATTTAAAGGTCTTATTGAAATAGATTAATTCAAACTTATCAAAATTAAGCTTAACACACATACAAGAACTCCAAGAAATAATAGCTTTAAAGCAGGCAGTTATTTGATTAACAACAGGCTTAAGAGAAGAGTTAGAAAAAGTAGAATAGACATTTAAGTCATCAGAATACATTTGACTTTTGAGAGAGCGAGAAGATATAATATAAGGAAGTTCAGAAGTATATAAAATAAACAGTAAAGGACCAAGAATAGAGCCTTGAGGAACACAATAACTTAAAAATACAGAAGTAGATTTAGAAGAATCAATAGATACATAAGGAAATAATAAAACAAAAAGTCAACATAATAAAAAAAAGAAAAATATTTTTTAAGTCAACGCTTGTAAATTAATATACTAAAAGGTTAAAAATAATAATTAAGTGTGCATATTATAAACTAGCAGTGCCCGTAGCGGCTTCGCTCGCATGAAATTAGAGAATTTGAACCGTGCATACATAGTAGAGTACTGCAGGGATCAATTTTTTAGGTCTCGGCTCGGCCCGTCGACAACTTGGCTCAGCCCGTTTCAAAAATCGAAATTCTTGGCCCGGCACGGCTCGTCTATTATGGGCCCGGCCCGTTTTTACAGGCCTAGAAGTTCTATATACTTGATGAAAAACTTCGGCCCTTCCCACTTTACTTCAGGTTTAGCCCGGCCCGTCCGAACACCCTAAAATCACTAAAATGTCTATATACTTGGTTAAAAATCTCGGCCCGTCGCACCTAGATTTAAGGTTTGGGCTGGGCTGTATGAAGACCCTAAAATAACGGCTTGGCCCGTCCGTCCGGTGATAAACTGAACTCATCTACTTTTAACCGGCACAAAAACCTCAAAATACTAATTTTCACATCTGTAGCACTTTTGAAGTCCTGGAAACAAAATTTTCAAAAAATGGTGAAACACGTATATCATTATTTTTAGAGTAGAAACTAAATACTAATTTTACATTTGTAGCATTTACAGTTTTTGAGTAGCAGTTACTTTAAACACCAAGTAACCCTATTTTCCACCCCATATTTGAAGTCCTGGAAACCAAATGTTTAAAGAATGGTAAAACTCGTATATCATTATTTCTGGAGTAGAAACCAAATACTAGTTTTCACTCCTGTAGCATTTGCAGTTTTCGAGTAGCAGTTACATTAAAAACCAAATAACCTTATTTTCCACCCCACATTTGAAGTCCTGGAAACCAAATTTTCAAAAAATGCTAAAACACGTATTTCATTAATTTTGGAGTAGAAACTAAATACTAATTTCTACTCCTGTAGCATTCATAGTTTTTGAGTAGCAGCTACTTTAAAAACCAAATAACCCAATTTTCCAACCCACATTTGAGGTCCTGGAAACCAAATTTTTAAAAAATGGTAAAACACGTATTTCATTAATTTTGGGGTAGAAACTAAATACTAATTTTTACTCCTGTAGCATTCACAGTTTTTGAGTAGCAGCTAATTTAAAAACCAAATAACCCAATTTTCCAACCCACATTTGAGGTCCGGGAAACCAAATTTTCAAAAAATGGTGAAAAACGTGTATCATTATTTTTTGAGTAGAAACTAAATACTAATTTTACTTTTGTAGCATTTACAGTTTTTGAGTAGCAGTTACTTTAAAAAACAAATAACCCTATTTTCCACCCCACATTTGAAGTCCTGGAAACCAAATTTTCAAAAATTGCTAAAACACGTATTTCATTATTTTTGGAGTAGAAACTAAATACTAATTTTTATTCCTGTAGCATTCACAGTTTTTGAGTAGCAGCAACTTTAAAAACTAAATAACCCAATTTTCCAACCCACATTTGAGGTCCGGGAAACCAAATTTTCAAAAAATGGTGAAACACGTATTTTTTTATTTTTCAAAAAAAATCCACATACCAAATTTCAAAATCTCCTCATTTTTGGTTTTCTAGATATACATTGTTTTAGAAAAAAGTTAGTTTTCCAGTTTTTTCCCCTCAGGAGCAAAATTTTCAAAATTTCTTTCTTAGTGGATTCTTACGCAATAAAAGTAATATAAGTTCCAAATTTCACGTTCCTAGGATGAGGCGTTTGAGCTCGGCGTTGATTATCAGTCAGTAAGTCAGTCAGTCAGTCAGGACATGTTCTTATATATATATATATATATATATATATATATATATATATATATATATATATATATATATATATATATATATATATATATATATATATATATATATATATATATATATATATATATATATATATATATATATATATATATATATATATATATATATATATATATATATATATATAGATTTTTGAACTAAACTTTTCGTTTAGAAAACAAAAGTTGGGCGTTATCTATATATCTATATATCTATCCATCCATCCATCCATCCATCCATCCATCCATCCATCCATCCATCCATCCATCCATCCATCCATCCGTCCGTCCGTCCGTCCGTCCATCCATCCATCCATCCATCCATCCATATATATATATATATATATATATATATATATATATATATATATACATATATATATATATATATATATATATATACATATATATATATATATATATATATATATATTTGAAAATACTTTTCGGGATATCAATAGTTTGGAAAAGCTGAAACCAGGATCATAGATTATAATATTACCCCCTTCTTAATTCTGTTCGTCTCGAACACCATAATTACCTCTGAAACGACCGGCAAGGCCACGTACACAGAACACCTTCATCTTCAGTCGTGGCCTTGACCGCAATTCACAAACGACATGGCAATTTTTTTTGACAGTTTAACGCAGTCTCTTCCAGTTTCTCTGGAGACCTTGCGATCTTCCAATTCGGTTTTGTGGGCTTCAATACCATGCCAAATCGTTACATCTCAATTTCTTCATATATGACTATTGATCACAGCGAGCCCCCATTAGGTTACCAACGGTTCCACGTAACCGTTCGGCACAGTCAGTTTCCGACTCTTCGCCAATTTTTAATTTTTGAAACATAGGACTGTCTCATCAATGCAGAACTGTCCGACCCTCCCAAACTCCAGAGCCACTCCCGCGAGCCAAACCGTTTTGAGGTGAGGAACTAGCATCCATAAAAGCACTTTCAAACAGTTCCGCAACATCCAGAGCAGGAACCTTCTCAGCCGACTCATCCGGGGTAGCATCACTTACACAGGCGCTCCAATCAGACATTACCTGGAGCTCCGCTGCATCTATTCCAAAATATCTTTTTTCCAAGTCCATCCTTTTCCCAATGTCCCGGAACTCATGACCATCCAACAAATCCGACCCGCCATGCCAAAACTGTGAAACACCCTGTTCAGATTCGTACCACAAGCGTCATTGCTACACACTTCACTCAAGCCACCGCGACCAAACACAAAACTGTCGAAATTTTTTTTTTTACAACAGGAACGGCAACCTCGAACAAACAATCTTCCGAAACCTCTTTGACGGATCCAACGATCTCCTCAAAATCTGTCAGAGGACAGCAACACTTAGCTACAGGGCCAGCTCTGGCGGCGCACCGCCACAAAAATGAACCACTTCTTTTTTCATTGACCTCTTTATGACCCACCTGATCTGTGCAGTGTGTACCGCCGTCATCTTCCGGAGTTATAAGCGTCCAAAATATGGGTACCCTGGATTCGGCACTATTTTTTGTCCAACGCTACAGCCACCCCATCAGAGAAAACGGAGCTGCACTCTACACGAGAAAAAGACCCCTGAATGGAACCAACTAATGGAAGAAGACTTTTTCGAATTTGTATTCCGGATATGGATTTATGGGCATTCAAATATGCTACAAAATTCTAAATGGTCTTATTGACTCAACTTTGGTCACCAGTTTTGAATCGTCTGGTTACCAGGCCACAAGAGGCCATTGTTATAAACTGAGGTCTGGCCTGCACAAGATCGATGCTACCAAGTTTTTCTTTTCCAACCGAATAATAAAATCCTGGAATGCCCTGCCTCACGATGTGGTCAACTCAACATCTTACAGCCGTTTCAGGTGTCTGATAAATGAAACCGACCTTTCAAAATTTCTAACACCTAATGGTCAGATTTAAATACCCGATGACTTATATGCTTATTTTGCGTATTAGTTTGAGTTACTATTCTTCTTATATTTTTGCCGATTTAAATACCCGATGACATATATGTTTATTTTGCGTATTTGTTTGAGTTACTATTCTTCTTATATTATTGCTTTGAATTCTGTTCGAACGTACGCTTTATGTTGTCCGAACGGTGTTAGTGGCCTACGGGTCCTTCTGTTGGAGAAATAAATAAATAAAAAAAATAAAAAAAATATGGCGGTTTTTTAATTTTTTTTCAGTTTTATGTCTGTAAGTTTGCACTCTCATTTATTTGTGAACGGAATCGAGTCTGAATGCGCCAAGTGTTGTAATATCGTTGAATCGTATATCGGGTTCTCTGGAATGGTTTTGTAGTTTATTGCAAAATAATAAATGAGCTTTGGAACTGTATCTTTTTCTATGTCCATATTTTAAAATACTTGTCGGGATATCAATAGATAGGAAAAGATGAAGCCAGGACCATAAATTATAATATATATATATATATATATATATATATATATATATATATATATATATATATATATATATATATATATATATATATATATATATTCGACTATCACCAAACGCTCTTATTTTCCAAACTAAAGGTTTAATTTAAAAAATTTCAGTAGGTAGGTACACTAGCGTATTCGGACTCGATTCATTCATGAATAAATGGAAGTGCAAACTTACAGACATGAAACAGAAAAAAATCTATAAAAAAACCATCTTTGAACGCCCATAAATCCATATCCGGAATACAAATTCAAAATATTCTTTCCCCATCAGATGGTCCCATTCAGGGGTCGTCTTATCATTTAAAGTTGCGTTAATTGTGGACGTTTGTATAACGATCAAGCCATAAATTTTCAACGCTTAAAACGTGGGACATCATTTATATTCAAAAAAACAATCATTCTAGTTTAAAAAACAGCAGATGGTTAGTTTGAGTAAAAGGCGCCTCACGTTTTAGTGTTGAAAATGCATGGCTTGTTTGTTATACGAATGTCCACAATTAACGCATGCCTCCATTAAGACATTTCTTACACAGCCCAGAGAAAAATTATTTTATTTTTTTTTAGTTTAAAAAAACGTGGTATTTTAAAACGTTTTTTTTAAATATTTTTTTTGAAATGAGTTGACAAATTCGTTATATACAAAGGAAATATTTTAATTGAGACCAAGGTTATAGAACGTTACAGCCACATGTACGTTATGTCCAAATACCTTCTAACCGGTGTAATTTAACGAGGGGGAGACGGGGCAAATGCATGGGAACAAAATTTCAGTACAATGTATCCAATTGTGCGTTATATCCAGAGTACGTTAAAACAGTATTATACTGTGCATTATATTAAATTTTATAATATTTTCCTTTTTATAATTGCTTATAGTCCTTTATACCTGGTGTTTTATGACTGAACTGGCTTTATGTTGGGAGTACATAAGTACTTCCTGTCGTAGATAATAATTTGATTTTCTAAGCTGTCCCTCCTCCTTTATCCAGGCTTGGGACTAGCTCGAAATTAGCAAGGTGGCGTTTTATATTATTTTATAATTATATGATTATACATGTATATTATATTAAATGCAAAAACGTACAGAAGCAAACCCCTGAAAGACCATACCAGTGTCCATTTTTGTCACAGTAAAAAGTTGTGTTCCAGTACATTAGATTGGAATTTTTTAATTCCAGTGCACATGATCTTACGGTTTTTGTATTTAGTCTCGTCTGAGGAAGAGACTTGAATCTGCCAAAAACTGCTTCGTTACCAGGCGGAGGACAAACAAAAGCTACAAATATAAACATAATTGAACAAAATCATAACTAATCTTAATATACAAAAATGACTGCTTGTTTTGTATACAAATCTTTACTACTGCACTAATTTGAACACAAAGAAAATTCTTAAAAAGAAAAAAATTATAAAAAGTTGTTTTTTATTTTACTTTGTATGACCAAACAACTTATTCTAGGCCAACAACGCCTATTTACAAATACCACAATAGCGTAGCGCGCGTTGGAGCCAAACGCCGCTCCTTTCTGTAAACAATTATTGGGAGGAGCGGGAAAAAACAAAAAAAAAGAGTAAAAAAGAGCAAGAAAAAAACAAAAAAAAAGAAAAACTGAAAAATCGAAACAAAAAAACTGCTAAAGTTCTAAAAAATATATAGGTCAAATTTCACCGAAATTGGTAATTATTTTATTTGTATGGCCAAAAAGTCTTGTCCCAGGTCAACAGTGCCTATGTACTATGTACAAACATAGAAAATTATTGCGTAACAAAATTCCAACTCAAAGTTTAAAACTTGAGCATATTTCAACACATCAGTTAATCAATGAGGAAGTTAGGGATATGAAGAAAATAGCAAATGTTGACCTAAAACTCTATCCTCTTGACACAGCTACCAGAAAAAGGTGAATAAATTGGTAGATGGTGTAAAAAACGCCTACAGTTTGCTGAAACCTTTGTTTAATTATTTTGATAATAGAAAGCAGTGTTAGGGTAGTTATTTTGAAAATGTAGCTAGTTACATTTACTAGTTACTTATTAAAAAATATAACTAGTTAAAGTTACAAGTTACTCATGTTTAAATGTAACTAGTAATAGTTACAAGTTACTAAAATATGTAACTAGCAGTGTTGACGTAAGTACTCAGAAAATGTACTTAAGTATAAGTACTACGTACTCTGTGTTAAATGTACTTTAAGTACAAGTACAATTACATTATTTATCTTGTACTTAAGTACAAGTATAGATTTTTAAATTGTACTTAATTACTCAAGTACTCAAGTACATTGAAAATTTTTCTTGATCAGAACAAGATTGTTTCCACAGCAGAAAACCAAGTATTTATTAGGAAACATCACCAAAATGCCTTGTTTTTATTCAAAAAAGCAATGTTTCAAAATATGTGTCGCTGAGTCTATTACGCCGAGGAGTTAGTATAAGCCCCGCTTGTCTGAATAATCTTTCGACAACAGCGGAAGATGGAATGGTCGTGTTGAATTTGAGAAAAACTTTTGCAACTGCCGGATACCTAAATAAAATAAAAATTATAATTTAATATATCACAAAGTTGTAAATTAAAAAAAAGCTCTCAAGACATCTTGAAACAAATCAAAATGTTTACCTTTTTAGTTGATTCATGTCATGTAATGAATCATTTAAGTACTGATATGCTTCCACTTTGTAAGCTGAATCTTTACTTTCTGAATCTGGTTCATAAAACCCGTAGAAATCGTCATTTAATTCTGTCACAACCTCTGCTTCTGGAGAAGTGTTTGTTTCATTTATACGTTTGACTTCAACTACAAACAGTTTTTCAGTCATCTTACGATGTGTCAATAGCAGCCAGCAAACTTTAAAGTATGGGTGTGACACAGCGGTTATTACTAAAGTTTTGATCTTAAGGTTCATTGCCATGTCTTCAAATTTTAAAATATTTCCAAACCTTTTCTGCATTCCAATCTGAAGAGCTGTAATTACGTTTGCAGTATAGGTTGATGCGGTTGCTATCAGTCGTCGTTGAATGACTTGCAGTGTCGGTATAATTGAGCCATAAGAGGCCTCATGTGTATTTTCTCCTTGTAATTTGTCAAGAGCCTGTGCAATTGGTTTCATTATCTCGAGCCACTTTCACAAGAATGCCAAATCTTGGTTACTAAATCTTTCATATTGTATATTGTAGTGTAGCTGTCAAACTCAGAGTTCCACCGAGTTGAGTTTGGTTTAGGTATTGTTCTCCCAAGTATATCAAATACAATTTTAGCGGCTTTAAATTACTGCCTTAGTAAATTGAGTAGACCTTGATTTTAAAAATTAATTTTTGATTTTTTATTAAACGAAAAGCTGATGGTTTTATTTTATAAAAAAATTTGTAATTTTTTTACAGTTTTATTAATGTGGGTTTTATATTTTATTTAAATATTGTCTAAATTATTTAAATATTGTCTAATCGATTGGAAAATTTAATAAAATCCGTTTTCATCGACGTCTTTCACTATACCAACTTTTGGCTTTTTTAATTGACGGGAAGTAGGTTTTTAAGCGTCAAAATATTACTAAGGCATTCCCTCAAACAAGCAAGTAAACATGGTAAAGTTAAGATATAGGTCAATATAGGATATAAGAATATAATCGTCGTGGAACTTACTCAAACACACAAACATCTCTCCGACCCAGGAGCTGTCTGACTGACATCGAAGAACTCTATAATAAAAAAATGTTTTAATTAAATACTTGAAACGCTGCTATTTTAAATACATTATATTACTGCTTTTTAATTTATTGCATGCTTGTCATAAACGATACTTTCACTCAGACTTTTTTAATGTTCGTTTTCCTACGTTTTTATTCGCCGCATTATTTAATAGCATAAATACTAACTAAATAAATAAATTTATTTTCACTAAAGCAGTTTAACATATATAAGCCCATTTTATCCAATTTCAAGTTAATTTACCAGCAGCAACAGTTGCGATAATATAAAAGATGTTCAAAAAATCACTTGACAATTTCTAGTTTATAGCAAAATTTAAAAAAAGCATGCACTACATGCTTTAATAAATTCCAATGTTTATAACTTAGTTTTCTAACTATACTGATTTTTTTATTTGTTTATTCTACAATGTTTTTAAAACAACATGATTTAAATATATACATGATAAAACTAAATATAAAAAAATTAAATGACAAGACGACAAAAAGTATAGACATCATTTTTGACAATACCATACTGGTATTTTTAAGCACCTTTAAAGCTTCATATTTCTGAACAATTCATCAAATTATGGTTTAATCAGCATGCCATTTATACCGTCAAAAACAAATCATAAGCAAACAGGAGCGGATTGGCCCACCGGGAAACCGGGAAAGTTTCCGGTGGGCCGGTGTAAAAACTAAAAATAAAAAAGACCCTAAAAAGCAAAATCAGGACCAGGACTGAAAAACAAATATTTTTTTTTATACTGGATCTTATACTTCGTACGATTAAAATTTATTTGTAAATTAATTTATTATTATAAGTATTAGGACGAAGTCATGGTCCACGTTAGTCTAACATACCATTGCCGACGTCTTATAATACAGAAGTTGCTTGGGGTGCCGGGCAAGGAAATTTAATATACTATCTAAAACAGCAATGACCCATCAATACGCAAAGGGAATTTTTGTAAACATTCC
This sequence comes from Erpobdella octoculata, assembly GCA_963978895.1. Lineage (NCBI taxonomy): Eukaryota > Metazoa > Annelida > Clitellata > Hirudinida > Erpobdellidae > Erpobdella > Erpobdella octoculata. The sequence continues at coordinate 21,559,147 of OZ022243.1, read as the reverse complement.
CTGTTTCAAAATTTTAAAAACTTATTAAATTGGCTGTTTATTCAATTAGATGTTGAAATTAAGCAAACTGGTTAAATATTTTATAAATTACTCTTACAAAAACATTTTTTAATAAATTCGTTAATTTCAAATTGAAGTTTTCAATACTATTATGGATAAATCAGTGCAAAGTATTGAAACAAGATTTTTCAAACATGCTGAACTTTATAAAACAATGGCTCTCTTTGATCCCAGAAATTTTCAATGGGTTATTAATACCTCTACAAATTTGGATAAATCATGCTTTTATATCAGTCAGTTTGTGTCAGAAAAAACAGAGAGTTATGGTGGACCTGAACAATTAAAACATGAACTATTGCAAAGAAAAATGAAAATCATTGTCAATGACATTAACAAAAGATTTGGAATTAAATGCTGATGATCATGAAGTTTATTTGGATCAGATTTTTGAGGAGCAAGAAATTGGAAAAGATGATTTACCTAAGGGTTGTGTAAGATTCTGTAAGAATTGCATAGTTTGTGTATATCATGTGCTTTTAAGATACAACTTTTTCTCTAAATCCTATCCAATTTTTTTTATAGTTTACAAGTTCCTTCTCACCATCTCTGTCAGTCAAGTTGCATGTGAAAGATCTTTTTCCAAATTGAAACTTATCAAATCAAAAACAAGGTCTTCTCTTACTGAGTTTAAATTAGAAGCATTCATTCTCATGTATTCTGAAAAAGACATTCTTAATTCCATCGATATTGACGTTGTGCTTAATCAGCTGGCAGCTAAAAGTAAAGAGCTACATCGCCTTCTTGCATTATAAATCAACGACATTTTACATTATATTTGTGTCATTAATTTTTATCTGATTTATCTATATATATGTTGTGTATTTTTATGACTTAAAATTGTATCCTATTATGTGTGTATATTTTCTATATAAGGAGAAAATAAATAGTTTGAAACTATACTTCATACACTTCATATAATATTAGTCACTTAATATAAGGGCTGCTTTAACTTTTTCCCGGACTGAAAAAGTTTGCCAGTCCGCCACTGTAAGCAAGTGATTATAAATTTTATTTCTTATTTCTTATGAATGTTTTATTTTGAAAAATCAATTCGTTAATGAATTCTATTAAACGTCAAAACTTTGATTCGTACCTTTCAATTTTTCGTGATTTGTAGTTAGAAACATCAAATCCATCTGTGCATATTGGATTGTCATCAAAAGGATGAGGAGATTCATAGAAATCCAAAGAGTTTCTTGAAACTGATACATACGTCCGGTCAAAAGCATAATGCTTTGATATGTTTTTACATCTATCTGTTTAATAATTAGTATTATTATAGAAATTGAACAAATGGCCAGGTTAATTGTTCAACTAATTCATACCAGGAGAATGAGATCCCAAAATTTGAACTTTTAAAAGAAAAAATGAAAAAATAAAAATGTCTAATCTGACGCTCATACTTTCTATTTAAAATATCGAAACAAATTTATATTTTTTATATTTTCTTAACTTCCGAAAAAAATAATGAACTAAATTATTTTTCTTAAGAAACAAACAAACAATTAATTGTTTATAGCAATATACAATTCTGCTTTAAATTATAAAACATCTAAAATCGAAATCAAAACGAAGATTTTCAGTTATTTATTTGAACAGAGTTTCAAAACAAACCACAACCGACTGACGTTGGTTATAACGTAGATGCAATAAAAAATATAAACATGAAACTTATTAATTAGTTTTTATTTTAAAATTTAAACAACAGATTTGTTCTCTTTAATGGTTAAAATAATTTAAAAAAAAATTAATACAACATCGTACCGACGATCTTCCTCGAATGATTTCCCAATTTTTCAAATTGTACATCTTAAAGAAAGCTATTATAATTCCTTATACATAGACCTGTAACCACATTTTTTGCACACAAACTAACCAGTTTAGCTGTAAAAAATCTGTAAAAATAAATTTATGACAATTTTGAGCTTCGTCCAAAAACAGTCTCATGGAAACAACGTCCAAAAAGGTTTGTATTTATATTTTCTATTAAAATAATTGTCATTAACTAATTTATTGATTTTGGTTTTTTATATTATTATAAATTTCTAAATGTATTAATATTTTTGATCAATAGAATGTATTCAAGAGGATTATTAATTAAAACTTTCATCATGTCATTTATACTTACTAGGTACTATTTGCGTTCAACGGCATGTATTCCATAGGGTTATTAATTGAAATTTTCATTATATAATTAATATTTTTAAGATAGATGTTCAAATTAAAAATAATTTTTTAAACTCCGAAATTAGAAATTGTACCGCTTCATAGACATTAAAAAAATGTTTTTTTTGTACATTCGCTATTTCAACTCTTCTATAAATGAGGCTTTTGACAAAGGTTCATTTTCTTATGCTGGTCCACATAGTCCCTTTTCGTTCCTCTATTAAATTTCAGAGCCTTCCCAACGTGGCTTAGATGGGCTGTAGCGGAATGCTGTGCACAGTCATCAAAATTGATCTGTTCTCTCGTTAACACTTTTTGTTGTTTGGTTTGCTCGTTTAGTTACGTCTGAACTTCCTCAATTTTAATTAGTGTTCTTTAATGTATTGGTTCCACTCTGCAAGTGTGATCTTCTGCAAAGGATTATTTTGAATGACTAAAGCTGAAAAAAAAGAATTTATTAGTTAACGCTGCAATAATGTTAAAATCCGCTCATATATCTCAACAGGTTATATTTATTTTAAATACTTGTAAGATTATAAATGCTTACAATAGATTTATCACACACTGTTCAACAGCTACTTTTCGAAAAATCGCTAGTCTTACTTTTTGAGTTGTTCTTAGTTTTTAAGTGTCATGTCTACAGAAAGCATATAACGCTACATGTGACATTTTCGGAGATCATCAATTTGGAACAATGCAAGAGTAACACTTTTATTTAGCAAATGATGCAATTATAAATTGAACAAAACAGCAGCAGATTGATAGGCTGGCTTGAGAACTTTGTTCATGATTTTGTTGAAACACAAAAATACTGAGCTTGCTTTCATTTCTTTCAAATTTCATGCACCTCATATATCAGTGAAACTTTTACAATATATTGGTGTTGCATGTAAGATTTTCTTTAAAATGTAATTTTCTAATTTCCTCTGAAAAGTAATCAAATAAGAGTGAAAATAAATTATTGGTATTTAGACTGGTAGACATTAAAAAACTTCGATTAAATATTTAAGCATAAGGACCTTGGACAAAACAGACAGCGTCACTAGTAACGCAAAATGAAAAAATGAAACTTGATTTGAAAGCTAAAATTTTTAACAAAGTTTTAGTAATGTTAACAAAACTTTATTTTACTAAAATCGATAGTAAACAAGATTATTTAAAACGTATGTACGAAGCCAAACTAAGGTAACCATGGTGAAATCGTAAAATTGTCAGGAGCAAATACATAACGAAATCGACAAGCCCTGAAAAAACAGTAGCAAAACTAAAACAAATGCAAACGATAAAAATTCAAGTTAACTAAGATTACCAAACAGTATTGAAAGAGCAAAAACAGAGACGCGAGAAAGGCAGCTGCGAAAAAGAGTCATACCAAAATGATTCGTAAGTGGAAATAACGAAATTTTCACCTACAAAATAAATAATCGAAACTGAGAGCAAATAAAATAACTGCCTTCGGAAAATCGTTCTGTCACAAATTTTATGCAAAAACCAGAGCTCTCTACGTTGTCAAGTTTTCGAGTTTATTTTTGTTTACCAGTCAGCCAGCCAAAGTGTTTTAATAAGCTCCCTTTTCAGAAACAAGTTTCCAAAAATGCGCTATAATACTAAATTTAAAAGATATATAAAAAATAATACAGACAGCACCAGAATTCTTCAACTATGTCAGCATTTAAATTACAAACACTGACGAAAACTTTTTTCAAATTACATAAGGTCGAGGTCATCCATCTAATTTTTAAACGATTCAAATTATATTTTTCTAAAGTTTCAACACAGATTTAAAACCACCAAAAAAATTTCTATTTTGTAGCAATGCGACTCCAGTTACTTTTAGCCATTTATAATTTTTTAAACATTTTCTTTTCATTCCAGAAACAACGCCAAATATTATCATTCGGGACATAAAATTAATATCTCTGTAAACTGCATTTAATTCAAAAGCCAATTTTTTGTACAAAATTTTTCTAAGCGATGTGATAGAATTTATTTTAAACTATATAAGTTATACAGATCTGTTCATTAAATTCAAACTGAACACCCTAGTTTTATCACAAGACTAGTTTTTAAAAAGTTTTTTCATATTTATTTATTTAATTTTCCACTTTTTAGTCTTCACACTTTTTTGATTATCTTCACAATTATCCGACACTCACTATAAATCGAAAATATGAAATTAAATGAATATATATATATGTATACTAGCGGGGTGCCTGACGTTGCCTGGGCTTTTCAGAGGTCTTTCTATCGTTTTTCTCTCACGCTCCCGTTTCCTTCCCCGCTTGCTCTCACGCTCCTGGTCGCTTTCCCATTTTCGACTACCTAGAGCTCTAAAACTTTCAGGAAAACTTTATTCTGGATGACAATACATGAATTTAATGTTTTCGACATGAATTAGGCCTTAAATCATTAAAAATTAATCAAATCAAATTATTTCCTGCCATCTAGTGACTTATAAAATCCCTTGACAACCGGCCACAAAGCTCTGGCGATCAATATTTTGCATCTATGTTCGAGTTTGCAATAGCGTTTACTAATCTAAACATGTAATTTGCTTAGAGGCTGAATGAGCTGTTTTGCCTCCATTCAATAAAGTTGCTGCAATGCCAGAAGATGCAACGGCCAAAGCTATGCTTGTTATTTGATCGCATTTCGGCGAGAATTAGAGAAATGAGAAATGTTTTCCCAGTTCCATCTGGTGCATGGATCTCATCATCGCATGCCTTGCTAACAACTTGTAAGCGAATAAGATGATAAGATGAGTCAGAGAAAGTTCGATGAACATGCATGCTGGAAAGAAGGAAAGAACAAATAATCATGAATATGAATGAACTTTCATAGTCACAGTTTTGACAGAGTTAATAACTGAATTTAGCAAAAAATTAATTATTAACATATTATATAACTATTCAACCCAGATTTGCGTTGCGTCATTTGCGCTCATTGCCAGGTAATTAGTTAGGATTTTCTGCACATAACTTTTTAATTAGTTGGCGCCAGATTCTCAGAATTGGTTTTTATATTCTATCAACATTAATCTATTACATATCCAAATAGAAATTACACATATTTAAAGTGCGAGTAAATTTTGCGAGTCCGACGTCGATCCAGCAGTGATGCAGGTATGGGTCACATAAATGATGGAAAAAAGGAAAGAACGAATAATCATGAATATGAATGAGCTTTCATAGTCACAGTTTTGACAGAGTTAAAGAGCTAGTGGAGCTTGCGTAATGTTGTCAGTACTTTATAAAATGAAACCTATGACTCAAAATAATAATATTTTCCACTTATATTGAATACATTTATTTATTTTATTTATTTATTGCAACTCGAACAGAGAAACCCAACGGGCCACTGAAACTGTTTGGACAGAATACAGTTAAGTGAAACGTAATCAGAAAAAAAAGAAAAAAGAAAACGTCAAGTCATACAGTTGAAACAAAATGCAAACAAAATAACCAGTTCGGTGAGACAACGTGTCATAAAGAAAAATTTCAGAAGAAAACCTGATATTAGCATTAAACTAAGCATAATCCAGGATAGTCACAAAAAGCAAAAATCATTCAATTTCCAGATAAGAATAATGTGGCAAACAGTATGACTAAGTGAAACAGTTAAGTGAAACGAAATCAGAAAAAAAAGAAAAAAGAAAATACCAAGTCAAACAGTTGAAACAAAATGCAATCAAAATAACCAGTTCGGTGGGACAACGTGTCATAAAAAAATAAAAAAATCTCAGAAGAAAACCTGATATTAGCACTAAATTTAGCATAATCCAGGAGTCACAAAAAACAAACATCATTCAAATTTCAGATAAAAATAATGTGGCAAACAGTATGAGTATTTATAAACGAGAAATTTCGTGAGGTCAACCGTCACAATTAAGCTCTTGAACCTACTGTATGTAGTTGAGCTAACAATATCATTAGGCAGATAGTTCCATATAACAATAATACGATTAGAGTAAAAAAGTTTGTAATATCGACACTATTCAAAACAGAACTTAGCTTAAGTTGATGGCCTCTAGTTGAGGAGTAAGCAAAAATTTGAGTTGATGTCTTAAATCAGAATCGGTAAGGCCATGCAAAGGTTTATCGCATAAACAAATGTCATTGATGATTTGTCTGTGCTCGAGTGATTGGGGACTAAGAGCTTTTAGTCTTGCTATGTACGGAAGATTCCTGAAAGTTGGGACCGCTTTGGTGAACTTTTTTTTAACCATTTCAATGTTGTCGATGTGGTATTGGTGATGGTGGCTCCAAACTAATTCTAAAAGCTTAAATTCTTATAAAATGTCACCCATCAAAAACGAAAGTGTAAAAAATAATGTTTACATAATCAAAAATACATTTAAAAAAACAACGTTTTTCTTGCGCCCTAAGAAATATAAAACAATATTCCTATAATTTATATACAAGGGAAAACGTTGTGGGCACATTATAGGCTACGGCTACAACATTAATAAAACATGGTTATAAAAAATAATGCGCCCGCAACGTTTTTCGTTGTATATGAATTTTATGACTATTATTTTACTCTTTTTAGTGCGCAAAAAAAAACATTGTTCAAAAAATATAATTTTATTATGTAATTATGTTATAAATTCAAGTTGCATATGTTATATATATATGTTTATGCTCGAGTGAATTAGCAAATTAGTTAGTTTTTGTTAATAATATTAATATTAATAATCAAAATGAGAAGAATAAGAATTGCAAATTATTAAATTATCGTTAATAATAATTTTCAATTTATTTATATTGTTTGATGACGTACACTCAAAAATGGGGAAAACCCGCCAACTACTACTTCGGTGATTTATTTATTTTCAAATTGTTTATATTGAAAGATGACGTGCGATGCATTATATATATTCGCAAAGCGTAGAACTTTCGCAGCTAATAACTTTTTATTTTAAACTTTTTAACAAAAAAATGTCCTAACAAACCGTGTACAGAGTCTCATAATCTAGTATTATCGTGAGTTTTTTCAGACCTCCAGTAGTAATCAGGTGACATAATACATAATACATCATTGCGCTTTTATGTTAGTAACCAGCACTTGACGCACGCTTCGCGCGCGAAGCGAGTGAGTTTGTACATATTAATAGTAAAGGTAGTCGCACTTAAATCGCACTATAAGCTCAAAAACAACACCAATGCGCTATTATAGTAATAAATTTACGCACACTTCGCAAGCAAAGGGTGTGACTATTATAACCAGTAGCAGATGATTTTTCACCTGAACACGTTTTGGAAAAGTTTTTTATTTGATTGTATGATTTTGAAAAAACTGCTTACAAAAATAATCTTTAATGGGCGATATTGGGAAAAACAGCCTAGGAAAAAAACCATATTTAATGGGTGATGGTGAAAAAACCGCCTAAGAAAAAACTGTATTGGAATTTTTGAAAATAACAGCCTACGAAAAACACAATGTTTAATGGCTGATAATGAAAAAAACCGCCTACGAAAAAACCAAACCTTCAATGGCTGATATTGGGAAAACCCGCCGATGTAATACTTCGGCGATTTATTTATTTTCAATAAACTTGTTTACATTCAGCGATGACGTTCGCGTCGAACTTTCCAATAATAGGAATAATATTAGCAACTTAGTTAATTTTCGTTAATAATAATATTATTAATATTTAAAATAAGAGGAGTAATTATCGCAAATTAGTAACTTGTCGTTAATATGACTTTTCAACTTGTTTATATTATTTGATGAAGTACGCTCAAAATTATTGGGAAAACCCGCCTTCGGTGATTTATTTATTTTCAACATGTTTATATTGAAAAGTTGGGACCAGCACGCTTTGCGCGCGAAGCGTGTGAGTTTGTTTATATTAATAGTAAAGGTAGTCGCACCCAAATAGCACTCTAAACTCAAAAACAACACCAAAGCACTTATATAGTAATAACTTTACGCACGCTTCGCAAGCGAAGCATGCAACTATTTCAGCCAGTAGCAGATGATTTTTCATTTGAAAACGTTTTGGAATGGTCTCCTATTTGATTGGATGATTTTGGACAAACTGCCTACGAAAGAAAAATTTAAATTGGCGATATTGGATGAAATAGCCTACGAAAAAAAACACATTTATTGTGTGATAGTGAAAAAACCGCTTACGAAAATCTCAATATTTAATGGATAGTATCGGAGAAAAGCCTACGAAAAATACAACATATTTTGGGTGATAGTGAAAAAAAGCCTAAGAAAAAACTCAACCTTTAATGGCTGATAATGAAAAAAACCGCCTACAAAAAAACCCAACCTTCAATGGCTGATATCGAAAAAACCCGCCGATGTACTACTTCGGTGATTTATTTATTTTCAACTTTTTTATTATGAGTTATGACGTGTGCTCAAAATATATCCGCAAAGCGTCGAACTTTCCAATAATAGAAATATTATTAGCAAATTAATTAATTTTCGTAAATAATAATATTATTAATAATTAAAATAAGAAGAATAATAATTACAAAATAAAAAAATGTCGTTAATAATAATTTCATTAAATATATCCGCAAAGCGTTGAACTTTCCAATAACAGGAATAAATATTAGCAAAAAAGTTAATCTTCTTTAATAATAATATTATTAAATATATCCGCAAAGCGTCGAATTTTCCAATAATCGGAATAACATTAGCAAAATAGTTTATCTTCGTTAATAATAATAATTAAAATAAGAGGAATAATAATTGCAAAATAGTAAATTGTCATTATAATTAATTTACAACTTGTTAAAATTTGGAAAAACTCCCCGGCTACTACTTTGGTGATTTATTTATTTTCAACTTGTTTATATTCAGCGATGACGTACGATGCATTATATATATCCGCAAAGCGGTAAACTTTCGGGGCTAATAACTTTTTATTTAAACATTTTAACAAAAAAGTGCCCTAACAAACCGTGTTCAGCGTCTCATAATCTATCAACGTGAGTTTTATCAGACCTGCAGATGGCAATCGGGTCACATAATACATAATACATAATACATCATTGCGCTTCTATGTAAAGAACCAGCACTTGACGCACACTTCGCGCGCAAAGCGTGTGAGTATTTACATATTAATAGTAAAAGTAGTCGTACTCAAATCGCACTCTAAGCTCAAAAACAACACCAATGCGCTTTTAAAGTAATAATTTTACGCAAGCTTCGCAAGCGAAGCGTGTGACTATTTTAGCCAGAAGCAGATGATTTTTCACTTGAATAGGTTTTGGAATAGTCTTATCTTCGATTGGATCATTTTTGAAAAACTGCCTACAAAAAAACCTTTAATAAGCGATATCGGAAAAAACAGCCTACGATAAAACCACTTTTATTGAGTGATAGTGAAAAATCCGCCTACGAAAAAACCATTATTGTATGTTTTTGGAAATAACCGCCTACGAAAACGCAATATTTATTGGATGGTATCGGATAAAACAGCCTACGAAAAAAAACTGCAACGGCTATTAACGAAAAAACCCAACCTTTAATGGCTGATAATGCAAAAAACCGCCTGCAAAAAAACCCAACCTTCAATGGCTTATATTGGGAAAACACGCCGATGTACTACTTCGGTGATTTATTTATTTTCAATTTGTTTATATTGAGTTATGAAGTATGCCCAAAATTGGGAAAAACTCGCCGACTACTACTTCGGTGAATTGTTTATTTTCAACTTGTTTATATTCAGCGATGACATAGGTTGTTTTTTATATATCCGCAAAGCGTCGAACTTTCTAATAATAGGAATAATATTAGCAAATTAGTTAATTTTTGTTAATAATAATATTATTAATAATAAATAAAATAAGAGGAATAATAATTGCAAATTAGTAAATTGTCGTTAATATTAATTTTTAACTTAACAATATAAGTTTGATGACGTTCGCTCAAATATGGGAAAACCCTCCGGCGTACTTCGGTGATTTGTTTACTTTCAACTTGTTTATATTCAGCGATGACGTCAAATGCTTAATATATATCCGCAAAGCGTTAAACTTTTGCGGCGAATAACTTTTTATTTAAACATTTCAACAAAAAGTGCCCTAACAAACCGTGTTCAGCGTCTCATAATCTATCAACGTGAGTTTTTTAAGACCTGCAGATGGCAATCGGGTGACATAACACATCATTGCGCTTTTATAGTAGGGAACCAGCACTTCACGCACGCTTCGCGCGCGAAGAGTGTGATTTTTTAGCTAGTCGCAGATGATTTTTCACTGGAAAACGTTTAGGAATGGTCTTCTCTTTGAATGGCTAAATTTGAAAAAAAAACCGCCGACGAATAAAACAAACTTTAATATACATCATTGCGCTTTTATGTTAGGAATTCAGGTACGCCTCGCGCGCGAAGCGTGTGAGGTTTTACATATTAATAGTAAATGTAGTCGCACTCAAATCGCACTTAAATCGCACTCAAAGCTCAAAAACAACACCAACGCGCTATTATAGTAATAACTTTACGTACGTTTCGCAAGCGAAGCGTGTGACTATTTTAGCCAGTAGCAGATGATTTTTCACTTGAACACGTTTTGGAATGGTCTTCTCTTTGAATGAATGATTTAGGAAAAACTGCTTACGAAAATAATCTTTAATGGGCGATAAAAAACCTTTAATGGGTGATAATAGAATAAACAGCCTACAAAAAAACATATTTATTGGGTGATAGTGAAAAAACCGCCTATGAATAAAACCTATATTGGATGTTTTTGGAAATTACAGCTTACGAAAAACACAATATTTATTGAAAGGTATCGGAAAAAACAGCCTACGAAAAAAAAACTGTAACGGCTAATATACAAGAAAAACTCCTACGAAAAAAAATTTAATTGGGATATATTGAAAAAAAAGTCCTAAGAAAAAACCGAACCTCTAATGGCTGATAATGAAAAAAACCGCCTAAGAAAAAACCCAACTTTTATTGACTGATAATGAAATAAACCGCCTACAAAAAACCCAACCTTCAATGGCGGATATCGGTGAATAGTTTATTTTCAACTTGTTTATATTCAGCGATGACGTACGTTGTTTTTTATATATCCGCAAAGCGTCGAACTTTACAATAATAGGAATAAAATATTATTCAACTTATTAAGCAACTAACTTAGTTAATTTTCGTTAATAATACTATTATTAATAATTAAATATATCCGCAAAGCGTCGAACTTTACAATAATAGGAATAAAATATTATTCAACTTATTAAGCAACTAACTTAGTTAATTTTCGTTAATAATACTATTATTAATAATTAAAATAAGAGAAATAATAGTTGCAAGTTAGTAAATTGCCGTTAATAATAATTTTCAACTTGTTTATATTGTTTGATGACGTACGCTCATATTTATTGGGAAAACCGGCCAACTACTACTTCGGTGATTTATTTATTTTCAACTTGTTTATATTGAAAAATGACGTACGATGCATCATATATATCCGCATAGCGTTAAACTTTCGCGGCTAATAACTTTTTATTTAAACATTTTAACAAAAAAGTGCCCTAACAAACCGTGTTCAGCGTCTCATAATCTATCAACGTGAGTTTTTTCAGACCTGCAGATGCTAATCGGGTGACATACATACATATTACATCATTGCACTTTTATAGTAGGGAACCAGCACTTGACGCACGCTTCGCGCGCGAAGCGTGTGAGTTTTTACATATTAGTAGCACTCAAAACGCACTCTAAGCACAAAAACAACACCAATGCGCTAATATAATAATAACTTTACGCACGCTTCGCAAGCGAAGCGTGTGACTAAAATAGTTAGTAGCAGATGATTTTTTACTTGGATACGTTTTGGAATGGTCTTCTATTTGATTGGATGATTTAGGAAAAAATGCCTACTTAAAAAAACCTTTAATGGGCGATTTGAAAAAAACAGCCTTTGAAAAAAACCATGTAAATTGGGTGATAGTGAAAAAACACCTATGAAAAACACTATTTATTTGAAGGTATCGGAAAAACAGCCTACGAAAGAAACAACATTTATTGGGTTATAGTGAAAAAACCGCCTACGAAATGAACAACATATTTTGGGTGATAGTGAAAAAAAGCCTAAGAAACAACCCAACTTTTAATGGCTGATAACGAAAAAAAACGCCTACAAAAAACCCAATCTTCAATGGCTGATATCGGGAAAACCCGCCGATGTACTACTTCGGTGATTTATTTATTTTCAACTTGTTTATAATGAGTTATGACGTATGCTCAAATTATATTCGCAAAGCGTTAAACTTTCGCAGCTAATAACTTTTTATTTAATATATTAATATATTATATATAATGTATTAAAATAAATAATGTCGTTAATAATAATTTCATTAAATATATCTACAAAGCGTCGAACTTTCCAATAATAGGAATAATATTAGCAAATTAGTTAGTTTTCGTAAATAATAATAATATTATTAATTAAAATAAGAGGAATAATAATTGCAAAATACTAAAATGTCGTTAATAATAATTTCATTAAATGTATCCGCAAAGCATCGAACTTTCCAATAATCGGAATAATATTAGCAAAATAGTTAATCTTCGTTAATAATAATTTCATTAAATATATCCGCAAAGCGTCGAACTTTCCAATAATCGGAATAATATTAGCACAATAGTTAATCTTCGTTAATAATAATAATTAAAATAAGAGGAATAATAATTGCAAAATAGTAAATTGTCGTTAATAATAATTTACAACTTGTATGAAATTGGGAAAAACCCGCCGACTTCAATGGCTAAAATTGATAAAACCCGCTGACAAAATAAACAAAAATTCCATTGTTAGCATCGACGATCGTGCGCCAACTCCTATTTTTTTATTTATTTTATTTTGTTTATATTGAGTGATGACGTAGGCTATTTTTTTTATACATTATTATTATTATTCATTTTTTAGCTTCGAAGGTCGTCCACCAAATATTTTTTTTATGTTGTTTATATTCAGCGATGACGTACGATGCATTATATATATCCGCAAAGCGTTAAACTTTCGCGGCTAATAACTTTTTATTTAAACATTTTAATAAAAAAGTGCCCTAACAAACCGTGTTCAGCGTCTCATAATCTATCAACGTGAGTTTTTTCAGACCTGTAGATGCTAATCGGGTGACATACATACATAATACATCATTGCGCTTTTATAATCTAAACCAGCACTTGACGCACGCTTCGCGCACGAAGCGTGTGAGTTTTTACATATTAATAGTAAAGGTAGTTGCACTCAAACAGCACTCTAAGCTCAAAAACAACACCAATGCGCTTATATAGTAATAACTTTACGCACGCTTCGCAAGCACAGCATGTGACTATTTCAGCCAGTAGTAGATGATTTTTCACTTTAAAACGTTTTGGAATGGTCTTCTAATTGATTGGATGATGTTGGAAAAACTGCCTACGAAAAAAACCTTAAATGGGCGATATTAGAAAAAATTGCCTACGAAAAAAAACACGTTTATTGTGTGATAGGGAAAAAACCGAATACGAAAAAAAACACATTTATTGTGTAATAGTGAAAAAACCGAATACGAAAAACACAATATATATTGGATGTTATCGGGAAAAACAGCCTACGAAAAAAACATTTATTGGGTGATCGTGAAAAAACCGCCTACGAAAAACACAATATTAAATGGATAGTATCGAAAACAGCAGCCTACAAAAAAAACAGCGTAATTTGGGTGATAGGGAAAAAAGCCTAAGAAAAAAACCCAACCTTTAATGGCTGATAATGTAAAAAACCCCAACATTCAATGGCTGATATTGGGAAAACCCGCGATGTACTACTTTGGTGATTTATTTATTTTCAACTTGTTTATATTGAGTTATGAGGTATGCTCAAAATATATTCGCAAAGCGTCGAACTTTCCAATAATAGGAATATTATTAGCAAATTAGTTAATAATTCTAAATAATAATATTATTAATAATTAAAATAAAAGGAATAAAAATAAAAAAATAAAAAAATGTCGTTAATAATATTTTTATTAAATATATCCGCAAAGCGTCGAACTTTCCAATAATCGGAATTATATTAGCAAAATAGTTAATCTTCGTTAATAATAATAATTAAAATAAGAGGAATAATAATTGCAAAATAGTAAATTGTCGTTAATAATAATTTACAACTTGTTTAAAATTGGGAAAACCCCGCCGACTACTACTTCGGTGATTTAATTATTTTCAACTTGTTTATATTCAGCGATGACGTACGATGCATTATATATATCCGCAAAGCGTAAAACTTTCGCGGCTAATTACTTTTTGTTTAAACATTTTAACAAAAAAGTGTTCAGCGTCTCATAATCTATCAACGTGAGTTTTTTCAGACCTGTAGATGCTAATCGGGTGACATAATACATAACACATCATTGCGCTTTTATGTTGGGAACCAGCACTTGACGCACGCTTCAGCCAGTCACAGATGATTTTTTACTTGGAAACGATTTGAAATGGTTCTTTCTTTAAATGGCTGAATTTGAAAAAACGCCTACGAAAAAAACAACCTTTAATTGCTGATTGTGAAAAAACCCCCTACGAAAAAAACCTATATTGGATGTTTTTGGAAATAACCACCTACGAAAAACACAATATTTATTGGATGATATCGGGAAAAACAACCTACGAAAAAAAACAAACTGTTACGGCTATTATCGAAAAAAAATGCTTACGAAAAAAACTTTTATTGGGCGATATTGGAAAAAAAGTCTACGAAAAAACCCTACTTTTAATGGCTGATAATGAAACAAGTAAAAGAACAAATAAAGATAAAAAATAAATTTAAAACAAAAGCTTTTATTTGCCGCTTTATCTGAGTCAACGAACTAAAATTTTTGAATCTAAAACAACCGTTTTACACACACACACACACACACACACACACACATATATATATATATACATATATATATATATATATATATATATATATATATATATATATATATATATATAAACATATCTGCATACATAATTTGCTAAGTATGTATGTATGTATGTATGTTAGCAATTTCGCGTAAACTATATATATATATATACTAGCGGGGCACCCGGCGTTGCCCGGGGTTTTTAGAGGTTTTTCTAATGTTTTCTCTCTCGCTCCCGTTTCCTTTTCCGCTTTCCTGTTCCCGTAGCGATCTCGGTCGCTTTTCCGCTCCCGGTCGCTTTCCCGCTCTCGGTCTTTTTCCAGCACCCGGTCGCTTTCCCGCTCCCGGTTGCTTTCCCGTTCTCGGTCGCTTTCCCTTTCCCGCTCTATCTTTCGATCTCAGTTGGCTTCCCGTTTCCGTTTTCGCTCATTTATGTATGTATATGTATGTTTTTATATATATATATATGTATATAGTTCCCGCTCACTCACCCGTTCCGCTCATTTTGTGACAGATTTTAATTTTTTTTCTCTAAATGAAAATTTCATTACGATCGGATGAATGATGTAGCAATGCATAAAAAACATACATATATACATACATACATACAAACATTCATTTATATATATATATATATATATATATATATATATATATATATATTTATAGTTCCCGCTCGCTCACCCACTCCACTCATTTTGTGACGGATTTCAATTTTTTTTCTCTATATTTGATTCCCCTTGACTCTCAAGGTTGTGTGAAAATTTCATTACGATCGGATGAATGGTGTAGCTATGCATAAATAACATACATATATCTATACATACATATATACATACATACAAACATTCATTTTATATATATATATATATATATATATATATATATATCTTTTTTATATTTATATTAATGTTTTTAATGACATTATTGCGCTTTCATGTTAGGATTTATCTTTGCTCAAGAAATTTGGTTTTAAATTTTCATTTTTACTTATGGTGCTTGCCTCACTGACCTAGCACCTTTACAAACCTGCATCATTCGAACCACCGACCTTCTTGTGTATGTATTAAAGCTTCACCACTACGCCACCGCCACCTTTTATATTTATTGATTTATTGTTTGAACAATTGTTTGCTTAAACGTTATTTAATTCAAATCGTGGACAAAATTTCTGCTAAAATGTTTTTTTTACCAATGCTTTTATTAACTCGTCGGCTCTGTTTCTCTGTCTGTTTCTCTGTCTGTTTCTCTGTCTGTTTCTCTGTCTGTTTCAAATCTTGCAATCAATCTTTGAGTCACTTCCTGATGATAGATTTTTTTCAAATTTTGCATACATGCTCAAGATAGAAGACAATGCAATATTCAATTATTAGTTTTACAATAAGTCAATTAATTTAGTTAATTTTCTTGAGGATTTTATCGAGGGGTTTCTTGAGGGTTTTCTTGAGGGTTTTCTTGAGGGTTTTCTTGAGGGTTTTCTTGAGGGTTTTCTTGACCACAAAACGCTAACCGACTGGCAGATTATTTTACCAAGTTAACACGAACCACACTCACTGACCGCGATTCTCAAGCGTGTACGAAATTTTCATGAAAATAGTTGAGATATTTAAATTCGATGCTTTTTGATGATGTTTTTATTATTATTACCAATGCTTTTATTAACTCGTCGTCTCTGTTTCTCTGTCTGTCTGTTTGTTTCTCTGTCTGTTTCAAATCTTGCAATCAATTTTTGAGTCACTTCCTGATGATAGATTTTTTCTAATTTTGCATACATGCTTAAAATAGAAGACAATGCAATATTCAATTATTAGTTTTACAATAAGTCAATTAATTTAGATAATTTTAATTAATTTCGATATTTCGATATAATTAAGATATTTCGACTTTAACATAAAATAAAAGAGTAATATAAGAAAAAATTTATTGCAAAATTTGTGTTTTAATTACATATAAGAGCATTGGTTTTAAAAATTCGTTTTTAATTTACTTGTTTTAAATATTGAACGGTTTTTAAAAAACCTACATTGGAGTTTTATGCAAATAAACTATTATGCATTTTAGAAATTTGTAATATAAATAACTCCTGTTTTTTTAAATTGTTTTGTAATTTATTTTTGCAAATTCTTGCATTTATTTGTTTATAATGAAATATGCAAATTTGTCAAACAATCAACAATTTTATTCCGGACGGGTTCATATACTCAAATTCAATTTGTTTAACATTTTGTGATTATATTAAATGTGCTTGGAGCTTTTTTAAGCGATAAATAATTAGAAATAATTTTTTGATTTATTAAGTTAAATAAAAATCTGAACAAATATTGTTTTTGAACTTTTCAAAATTTTTAAGTATTTTTCAGAAAGACCAAACATGTTGATTTTGAGTGATTTTTATGTCACGCTATCTGGAACACCTGCGACGTCAAACATAAAACAGGACTAACATTAAAAAACGTTAGTCGCTTATGCAACATCAAAACATTTGTAAAACAAACATTTATAAAAAATAAAGCGCCCAACTTTTTTTGTTGTATATGAATTAGAAACTGTTTAGTTAGACAAATAACCTATCTAAATTATAGTCCATTATTAGTGTGGAACTAAAAAGATAATATTACGAAAAAAGTTACTCTTTTCAAAAACATGCTTTTATTTATGTGTGGAAAGTGCACTAAAAAGTAAAAAATAATGTTTTTCCTTTTCTTCTATATGTCATCAAATAATCTTTAACTAAAAATAAAAGCGTGGGAGCTCATCCTAATCCATTTCCATTTCCATCATAATCCATAGATTATGACGAGCGTCCCACGCTTTTATTTTTAGTCAAAGATTATTTGATGACATATAGAAGGAAAGGAAAACAATTATTTTATACTTTTTAGTGCACTTTCCACACATAAATAAAAGCGTGTTTTTTGATAAAGTATTTTTTTCGTAATTTTATTTTATAATTATTGTTCTTGGTCTTCATGGAAGACAATTATCGTTGTGTTTGCAAAGTTATGTAAAAAGTCTTCGTTCAAATGTCCTTGTTTAATAAATTTTTTGGGTCCGTCTAATTATAAAGTAGGCAATCGCGTAAAAAAATATACGATCTTTTTAATCAAATTAAATAAAATATTCTTATAAAGATGAAAAATCTGAGTTTAAATATATTAGGAAATCTAAAAAAAGTTTATATTTTATAACTAAAATCCATTCGAGACGATAGGTTGTTAAAAATTGGTTCAACGACCTAGCTCAGTTCACATATTAAAATATTGCATTGTCATTGAGAATACATGTGTTTTGGAATTTTCAAGTCAATTGGACATGTAGAAGTGGTCGAAAAATTGATTTAAAAAACCTGAAAATACAACATACAATATACAGTGTGAGGTAAATAAAAGCGTGTAATAAAAGAGTTGAATCACTTGATCTTTTTTATAAAATCAATAATAGGAATGTACTAGAATATATTAACAAAGGCAATTTTACATCAATCTTTTTGTGATTTTATCATCAGTTAAACCAGTTTATTTATATATTTTCATGCAGTAGTAAATTTTTCAATTTATTTTTTGGGGAAGTAGCGGGGAGATTTAATTACAAAACTTTCCTTGATGGTAAACAAAACATATATTTTTTACAATATTTTTTTTTATTAATCTACACTAAATTAAACCAAGTAATACGTTTTCATACCATAAAAATCTGGAATTTTTTCGGGGTAGGTCTAACCCCGGAAACCTCCCCCCTCTGACGTGCATCATTGACCATACGTACATTTAAGCACGCCGTGTATTAAGTTTTCATGCATTAAAACATTTTGAGAATACATTCGGGAAGTGGTTCAACTCCCAGAAACCCACCCCCAGTGGGTGCGCAACTCGGCTTACCAAGAAATTCAGCTTAAATTTAGCCCAGCCACACTGTACCGGTCCGCGGCGGCTTAACGAATATTCAGTACGGCTGACGGCTTAAATTTGGCTAAAGAGAACATTACTAGTGTTTGTCATATTTCTACTTTTTTATTTTCTGAAATTTAAATGTTACAGCAAAACTCATCTAAGCTGTTACAAGTACACTCGCAAATTAATAATAATCTGACATTTTTACGCCTGTATGCTCAATGCTCATATTATAATTAACAACAATTCTGACAGATTAGTAATTTCTGAGATGGTTTGAAAAAATGTTTTGTTTGTTTTATATTAACGTCACCTTGTTAGGTTGCTTGCTTGATTGCGTTCTTGCTTGATGCGGGCTTGCTTGAGCCATACGCAGTGATGCTTTGACGTTTAAAAAATCCAACTTCATATTATTTAATCAAGCTAAACTTTTTTTAGTTTATTTGTCATCAATGTATCATATTTTTTGATTGTTTGGACCAAATGTGAAGTATAGAATAAAATTAATTAAGACTTAGTATTGTTTTAAAAATTAAAAAAATTCTGTATAGAGATAAATCATCAAGTTTCAGTTTATTTGAAAAAAGCATCATTCAATTTTTTATTTGAAAATGTATACTCAAAACTTATTTTTTCCACATTCATTCAAATGTTTTTTTTTATATTTTCAATCCTCACAAACTTTACATATCAAATATTTAAAAGATTGTGATCTTTTTTTAATTTTTTATTTTATAGACTATTACTTATTATCATAGAAAATTAATTTTTTTGAAAACAAATTATTTAACAGTTTACTTGTTTTAATTACTAAAAAAATTAACCTACACTTTTAAACAATAAACTGTTCAGATAGTTTTCTGAAAGTTCAAATGCGTGCATTTTCACTCACAATCCATGTTTATTATTGAAAATGTTGTTCCAATAGCACATGGCATAACAATACAGCTTGAAAAGGTACATCTGATAAACTTGGTGTTATTGAACCTGTATGGAAACATTTGGCCATTTTTTGATGTATCGCAAGGATTACTTAATACGCAATCATAAGTTATTCCGAGTGTATATATTTTTGTTGTTGTAGAAGTTGATAATTTTCCTAAATTAAAAAATTAAAAAAAATAAAAATATTTTTATAAAAACTGAATTTAAAACATATTTAAACATACGTTAGTAGCACTAACAGTTGATTTCCTACTTACTTGGCTGTTCAGGAATAATTTCAGGATTTTCGTTATTAACTTCTTTGTGATCAAAAAAGATGTCAATTATCGGCAGTGAATCAACCGATTGCAGCTGAAATGTTTGTAATTAGTTTGATAAAACAGAATGATAGCATATACACAAATTTTATAAAAAACATAATACATATTAAAATTTAAAAAAATACATAAACATAAACATAAATGAAATGATAAAAAAAATACATGTATGTTGCAAAATAAAATAATTTTCTCTTAAAAATTAACAAATTTAAGCCTTTTCTGAAGAAAGTTGAAGTTGTCATGGACTGCATAATAACCAACACATTCTAACTTTTTTTCCATGTTTTCTTGATGACTCAACTTGATATTTAGAACACTTTGGGTTTTTCAGAACCCGCAAACAATTTCAGAAACTTGGATGCTGATAAATAGGAATATCGCTAATCAGATAGCCAGTTGGCCAGCAAGAATAAAGAATTTAAAAAAAAATAAAAATATCTGCTTGTGGATAGAGAAAACCTTTAACTAAAATGGCACTGATAGGTCATGTTTATTGGATAACTTCTGGCAGAGTTTCCTAACAGGCATTTACCGTGAATACAATCCAAAACACATAGAAACAACAAAACGGTTTGGTCTTGAAAATATAAACGAGAAAAATAAGGCTGTCATGAAAAAGCTGGTCCAGGACCATGCTATCGGAGAAAAGGTATGCGGACCTTTCATCAAAGGGACTGTTCATCAAGGACTATTCATCAAGGGACTATTCATCAAGAGACTATTCATCAAAGGACTATTCATCAAGAGGACGGTTCATCATAAGGACTGTTCATCTAAAGACTATTCATCAAGAGGACTATTCATCAAACTTTGAAGCCACTCAGCAACCTTTATCAATAGATACCCAAGATATTTTCAGCGTAAAGTAATTTGACGTATTTTTAAAAGACAGTTCTTCATCTTTGATAAAATAAATTTCAAACATATCATTAATTTTTAAAAAATTGTGATGGCAACTAGGGTTGTTAAGAGCGGTACTATTGGCTGACAAAATCGTTGATGACATTTTTTAGCTGTTCTCAGCGCTATTCGCTACCGCAACTTTTATTAAAAAACAAAATAGGTTTTTTATATCAATTAAATGAGTTCCAATGTATTTAGTTTTTATTTGAAATTTGCATGAAATCTGAGTTTGGTTGATTTATCGACGATCCGCGTAAGCGTCTCTTTGAAATGACCTTTCCTGACCACGCTAAAGCGAGCGTGTTCGTCTCTTTGAAGTGTGGCAGAAGTGGTATACCGGGTGTTAGTGATGTTTTGAGGTGTATGGTATCTGGCTGTTTGAGCGTGTATATACTTACAGTTTGTACGAACAGTTGAAGCAGTTTTTTAAAACTTATTATTCAATTATTTTTTGCTCGTTTGATCTTAAGATCTTGACGTTATATCTTGTCCAGTTATTTTATTTACTGTATGTGACGAATATAAATGTTGTATATTACAACCATTTCTTCTACAAACTTGCTGATTGTTCCAGGCAAAAGTGTCTTTGAAGCGTGGCGCCTTGGTGTTAAACGACCGATGCCAGATTTGACATAGCGGGCTGTGTGATGCTTTGACGTGTTTGTGGCCTTTGGTAAATGTGTACATATATGGCAGTGTTATTTTAGTTCAGTAAATAGTTTTAGTTCAGTAAATAATTTTAGTTCAGTAAATAATTTTAGTTCAGTAAATAATTTTAGTTCAGTAAATAATTTTAGTTCAGTAAATAATTTTAGTTCAGTAAATAATTTAAGTTCAGTAAATAATTTTAGTTCAGTAAATAATTTTAGTTCAGTAAATAATTTTAGTTCAGTAAATAATTTTAGTTCTTATTTTTATTCTATTCTTAAATTTTATTTATTATTATTATTTTATTTTAGTTTATCAAATAATTTTAGTTTTTATTATTATTTAGCTCTACAAAATTAAATTTAGTTTTTATTTTATTACAGTTCTTGAAATAATTTTCGTTTTTATTCTTATTTTATTCAGATAAAAAAAATCTCGTTTTTATTTGATTTTTGTTCAATTTTAGTTCATGCTCTAAATAATTTTCTTACTATAGCCAATTTCATGCAGTGTATATATGGAAAAATAATAATTTTGTAACACAGGAAGATGGTATGATCAAAATTTCAACAAATTCAGATTTATGAAGTCTCTTTAGATGCGAACTCAAATTTGTGGGATTTTTCCCGCTAAGTTGGATTCTACATTTTTTATTTGTAGAATCCATTGCCTTACATTTAGATTTGTTGGTGCTGGAATCGTAAACAAAAAATTCCCACACGAACTATCTTTTTTCGCCCAGCAAGCATTTTTGCAAGAGAACTCATAATTAATTTCAATGAATACAACGTTAATGATAACAAGAAACATAAGAAAGAAATGGGTGTGAATTTCAAAAATTAGACAACCATAGAAATCTATATCATAGATATCCACAGATATTGGTTATCTAGGCGAATATCTATGTACACAACTTTCAATAATTTTCGTTCGAAAATTAATTTTAATTTTAATTTTTATTCAGTTTGAATGATTTAAATTTTATTTTTATTTTATTATCGTTTATAAAATAATTTTCGTTATTATTATTATTCAGTTTGTACCATTTAAATATAGTTTTTATTCTATTTACGTTCTTTAAATAATTATAGTTTCTTTTTCGTTCTTATTAACGAATACAATAAAAAATTTCGTTTTTATTCAGTTTTCGTTAACAAAAATATCACTGATATATGATTTACAAAAACAGTCGAATTTAGTTTTTCTGGTGCTGTGACCGGGAGCGAAGTGGGAGACAAGCGGAAACAGAGAGCGACCGGGAGCGTGAGAGCAAGCGGGCAAGGAAACGGGAGCGAGAGAGAAAAACGACCGAAAAACCTCTAAAAACCCCGGGCAACACAAGGTACCTCGCTAGTTCTATTATAAAGAATAAAGTACTTGGATGCAAGCAGAGTAGCACTGTAAACTTGATATAGATTACCCTACATTTTGGTAACATTTTGGTTGAAAAAAACATCTTAAAAATTTTTATTAAATTTTTTGAACTTACAACTTGTGAACTTGTGTGTGTGTGAATGAGTGGTTAAGGCTCGGAGATTGTAAAAGTAGAAGATACCCACATGGAAATTGAAGAAATATAAACACTCTTGGGCAAGGAAACTAACGAAAGATATATGACACGTGTGATTGAATAGAAAGAAATTTTATTAAATTTTTTGATGAATAGTCTGCTGGATTAAAAGACATTAGATGAACATTCCTTATGATGAACTGTCTTCTTGATGAATAGTCCTTTGGTGAATAGTCTTTTGATGAATAGTCCCTTGATGAATAGTCCTTGATGAACAGTCCTTTAATGAATTGTCCTTTGATGAACAGTCCTAGAATCCGGAGAAAATGTGTTGATAGTGTATGTTCCATTAGCAACTAATGTGAACCTTTACCAAAATGTTCTATCAAAATTCAATGATATTTAATTATTTTTTCTGATCTCTTTATATAAACTAAGCCTAAGTCTAATATTTTATTCTGTTACAAATACAGACGTACTCTCTTTTTCCGACATTGAAAATGGCCAAAAATCAGATCGTAAAAAGAAGGACACATTAGTCGTGTTTGAAAAACTATCCGTCAGCAAAAAAACCGTAAAAAATGAAAAAGTTTTAAATGGGAAAGGATCGTTTGTGCAGAGTACCACTGTATTTTGAGTTTATATTCGACTTTAAGCTACAAAGTTTGGATCTTACATTTGGTTGGGAAATTTGCCTGTTGTACGATTGCTTGTTGTTTGGTCCTAGAACTGTTTTCAACATGTGTACACTCACTCAACAAACCTTTTTGCGACGCGAAATTGTTTCTCGTTTAATTTTCAATGCAAATATTACCCAAAGAGAGTGTTTTTCTTTGCTTTTCAAAGAATGCATTTACTCCTTCGTGAGTTTATCGATTTTCCAAGTTGAGTCGATAAAGTCACGATTGTCGATAAGTCCTCATAGAGTCTTCTCGGAGCTGCTTGCGTCGGTAGCACGTTAATCCTGCGACATACTGATACTTTGTGATCTTAACATTCATCTTGACTGTGTCCGTCCTGAGACTCGCAACTTCCAATGTCTCCTGATGTCTCATGATTTGGTTCAACTTGCTTCCGGCTCAACTCACCTTCTCTGTCATACACTCGATGTTATTATTACTAGTTCTTCAACCTCAGTTAAAGACATAGTGATAAATCCACCATCTTTCTCAGACCATTTGTTTATTATTCCCTTGGTCTCCCATAAATTACCTATTTCTACGATAGAGAAAATGCATCATCGTTTTTTCAGGACATTTTATCTCTCTGCTTTCAGATCTGAAATGGAAACCTCTGATTCCGTTTTGACCACCGATCAGCTGTTTGATCTATATAATACTAACATGTCTCAACTTTTCAATAGACAAACCCCCCTTGAGACAAAGAGTATTGCGGAGGGTTCCTAGCTGTCCTTGGTATGATGCCGACTGCTATCAACCAAAAAGACTCACTCGTCGTTTGGAGCGTCGTTTTATGCACTCTGGGACTATATCTCACGGTCTGGTCTGGCGAGAAAAATGTCGGTCTCAGCGCCGACTCTTCCAGAAAAGACGATCTGGTTTCTTACATTCCAGAATTAAAGAAGCTGCTGGTGATGGTCGTGCAACTTGGGGACTAATGAACTCGCTCCTAAATCCATCATCAGTACATCCTGACTCAACCCCGTCACCTGACATTCTTCGGAACTCTTTCTTTTCAAAGACTGAAGATATTTGCGCACAACTTGTTAGCCCCACTGCCATGTTTTGGTCTATCTGTTTTAACAAGAAAAAATTAAAAAACTTCATTTTTTGGAAATCCTATAAAATTTTGTATTCCAGCTCTAAAAATGTTTTGCAAAATATTTTTTGATGATAGTAAATGTATAAAATATGAAAACAAACTACTATTTTAAAATTTTTAATTAATTTTATTCTATAATTCACTTAAATAATGTCCAATCAATTTAAAAATTTAAAAGATTGTAAAGTCCGCAGAAACAAATAAACTTACAAAATTTCTACTTAAATGCAAAGATTGAAAATATAAGCTATTTTTGAATTGATATGGAATAAAAAATGTTTTACTAGAAAATTAAATATAGTTTTTTTTATAAAAACCAAAAATTAAATTTTGGTTTTTCTACATAAAGTTTTTAATTTTAATTTTTTTTTAAATTTTATTAATTTTATTCTATAATTCACTTATATTTTGTTCAATCAATTTGAAAGTTTAATAGAATGTCAAGTCCGCAGCGAAAATAAACCGACAAAATTTCAACTCGATTGGTTAACAGGAAGTTGGTTTTTTAATAGTATAAATTTCTAAAGTATGGCTCAAGCAAGCAAGCAAACACAACAAAGTTAATATAAAAGATTTAAAAAGGAACTGAAACAGCCAGCGCGCACAACTAAAGAATGCCTATACAAGCCAAAAATAAATTGCTACAACATTAAACCATGCATACTGGAAAATATACTCTATTTTGCATGCTTTTCTCGCCTTTATGCAAGACTTGTCTTGAAAAAGGCGTGTGCGAAATGTTAGTAAAAAAATGTCATTAAATAAGGCATCTGTGAATTCGATAGTTTTTTTATTAAAAATTTTAATTGTACCGTCTGGACGAGTCATAATAATTCATAAATTAAATACTTGCATTAAAATAATATCTCCTATTTCAATATATACAACATTTTTAATTACAAATAGAAATCGAACCAAACTTTAACCAAAATTTCCGAACTCAAACCCATATTTAGCATTAAGAACCGAGCTCTAACGAACCCAAATTTTTATAGACCGAGCTCGAACCCATTGACTGTCGAACTCGGACCGAACTCGGACCCAACTTAAAATTCAATATAAAGTATTTCAAGAGAAGTAAACCTAGAAAAACATATGGTTTCGGTATGAACCAAAGCCGCCTCTTTTGGAACAATTCTTTAGCTACTTTTCTTTGCTTGTTTATCTATGTACACTTTTTTTCTTTCAAAAGGCGATTTAATAACAATAACAAAGATGCCTTTGAGCAGATGTTGGATAAGATGGATTGGTCTGGTGTGACGAGGGCGGTTGATGGTCGTGATGTTTCGTTGGCTTATTTAATATTCGCTGACAAATACCTTGAATCTTACAACAAATGTTTTCCACTTATTAAATGCACTCGTGGTCATGACAAATTTGACAAAGAGTGGATGACATCTAACCTCTTGAATTGCTGTAAGAAAAAATAGCCTTATATAGAAAGTATCTTAAGAACCCGTCAGAATCCAGCAAGCAGAAATTCACTTTGTATCGAAATCGTTTAAAATCAATGAAAATTGCGGCAATCAAAGAGTTTTACTCAAAAAATTTAATTTATGCCAAAACAACATGAAAAAAACGTGGAAGGCTTGGGAACTTATTGGGTAAGTGGACCTCTGTGGACCAGGGCAGGACTTTTGATGCGGGTAACGGAAGTTGTTTAACATCTCCTTTCGAAATTGCTGATTTGTTTAACAGCTATTTTTCCACCATTGGCTCAGATCTTGCCAAAAAGATAGCACCTCTTAATACAATGTTTGACGATTACATTAGCAACCCTTTGGTGCAATCTTTTGATTTTGTACCTACAACACCAGGCAAGATTATCGAGGTTTCGACAAGATTAAAATATTCTCACAGCAGTGGAATGGACGGTATCGACCCGTGTATTGCTCGATGCTCTGTTCGCACATAGCACATCTTCTGTCATCCATAATAAATTGCTCTTTTTCTACAGGAATTTTTCCTGCTCAGCTAAAATCAGCAAAAGTTATCCCACTTCACAAATCAGGCAAAAACGATCCAATTTCTAACTATCGGCCAATATCTGTTTTATGCTTTTTTCCAAGTTTTTTGAAAAAGCTATGCATTCAAGGCTCTATGGATTTCTTACTAGATTCTCCATCATCACGAAAAATCAGTTTAGCTTCAGAAGGAATCACTCTACCTACATGCCGCTCGTTCTGCTGCACTCGAAAATTGCTGAAGCTATGGATCAAGGAAATTATACCATCGGCGTATTTCTAGACCTGGCCAAGGCTTTTGATACGGTGAACCACGTGATCTTGCTTAAAAAACTTCAACACTGTGGTCTCCGAGGGATTCCACTACGGTGGTTTGAGGATTACTTGAATAACAGGACTCAACAGGTTCACTACAACGAAGTCACTTCTTCAACGCGACGGGTTACTTATGGAGTGCCTCAGGGGTCTGTACTGGGCTCACTCTTATTTCTAATTTATATCAACGATCTATGCACGGTTTCCCGTCGTCTTGAGTTTGTGTTATTTGCTGATGACACTAACCTTTTTGCTTCCGGTGAAAACTTAAAGGATCTATATGGTGACACTAATCGCGAACTCCTTGCGGTTTATAAATGGTTCTGTGCTAATAAACTTTCATTAAATATAAGTAAAACTAATTATATCCTATTCCACCATAGAAATAAGTTAATTTGTACCAATTATCAACTTTATGTTGACGATAAACCTGTTACGCGTGTTTCATCATGCAAATTTCTTGGGGTGTTACTTGATGAACATCTTTCATTAAAAAATCATATTGTTTATGTCACATCAAAGGTTGCAAAAAACTGTGGAATACTATCTCGCGTGTGTCGATTTGTAGATCTAAACATTTTCTTGATGTTATACTATGCTCTTATTTATTCTTACTTATCTTATTGTAATATTGTTTGGGCTTCGAATTATCCTTCCCGTCTAAAAGCTTTTCATGTCTTGCAAAAACGAGTGGTAAGAATCCTTTTTCACTTGCCATTTGCATAATCTTGTAAATTAAAATTGATTGAAAATCACCTACTGGATATATTTCAAATTACTTCATTTCTTGTTGGCATTTTTATGTAGAAATATGATAATCATATGTTGCCGTCATCATTTGATAATTTTTTCTTAAAATCATCTCATGTGCATTCTCATGATGTGCGCTCTTTGCTCTTTGCATTGCTTTCGATCTGATTTTGCTCGAACAACCCTTAAAACATTCTCCATAAAATCTTCTGGTCCACGATTTTTTTCTAGCATCCCGACATCTATTTCCTCTTTGAAAAGTATTTCATTATTCAAAAAATCGTTAAAATTTTACTTATTACTACTCGACACATAATTTTAAATTGCATTGCTTTTCGGTTGGCATTCTGGTTTTGTTTATATATATATATATATATATATATATATATATATATATATATATATATATATATATATATATATATATATATATATATATATATATATATATATATATATATATATATATATATATATATATATATATATATATATATATATATATATATATATATATATATATATATATATATATATATATATATATATATATATATATATATATATATATATATATATATATATATATATATATATATATATATATATAGGTCGTCCGTTAGCAGGAAGTAATTCCCTTTGGATATACTTTTTGGGCACTTTATTTCGTTTATTTTTGTATTTTAGTTAGTTTGGTTCGCATTGTGCTCAATATATAATAAAGAAAAATAAAATAAAGAAAAATCTGAGAAGAAAACCTGATATTAGCACTAAATTTAGTATAATCCAGGATAGTCACAAAAAGCATTACATCATTCAAATTTCAGATAAGAATAATGTGGCAAACAGTATAACTATTTATAAACGAAAAATTTCGTAAGGTCAACCGTCACAATTAAGCTCTTGAATCTACTGTATGTAGTTGAGCTAACAATATCATTAGGCAGGTGGTTCCATATAACAATAGTGCGATTAGAGTAGAAAAACTTCGTAATATCGACTCTGTTAAAAACAGAACTTAACTTAAGTTGGTGGCCTCTAGTTGAGGAGTATGCAAAAAATTTGAGTTGTTGCCTTAAATCAGAATCGGTAAGGCCATGCAAAAGTTTATAGCATATACAAAGGTCATTGATGATTCGTCTATGCTCGAGTGATTGGAGACTAAGAGCTTTTAGTCTTGCCATGTACGGAAGATTCCTGAGAGTTGGGACTGCCTTGGTGAACTTTTTTGAACCATTTCGATGTTGTCGATGAGGTATTGGTGATGGGGGCTCCATACTTGAGAGCAGTATTCCAGAAGGGGTCGGATGTATGTACAGAAGGCCTGTTTGAGCAGAGCTGGATCTTTAGATAGAAATGATTTCGTGATAGGTCGCGATCTCAGCGACGCCACACGAATAATATTGGCAATATGATGTCAGAATTTGAGGTTGGTGACGATGACTACTCCCAAGTCCCTGGCGCTGTAGAGTGTTCTTCTGTTTGTGAGAGCCGATGGTATAGTTGGGTTGTTCAAATATCTTACCTGTAATGTCAGAAGTAGTTGATTTTAACTGATGTGATTTAGGAGAAGAGGATGTCGATCGACCATTATCAGAAAAGCTCTTGATTGTGCATAAAAAACACTTTTCCTCAGCCAATTGCAACTGCCATTCTCCAGCCCAGGCAACTAGTCGATTGACAGATTCTTGAAGTTCCCGACTGTTGTTACCTTTGGAGTAGAGCTTAAAGTCATCCGCAAATAGTTTGTGAGAGATTGGAAGGTTGTTAAATCTATCGGTAATATCGTTAATGTATAAAAAAATAGGGTGGGTCCTAGTACGCTACCTTGTGGAAACTCCACTAGTAACATGTTTGATATAAGATAGTTGTCCTTCTATCCTTACAATCTGTACTCTGTCGCTCAAGAAGATTTTAAGCCACGTTAAAAAACTTCCGCTCACTCCGTAGGACTTTAGTTTGGTCAATAGTTTTGGATGTGATACTGAGTCAAAGGCTTTTTTGAAGTCAAAGTAGATCACACCTGAATTCGTTCGTGCCTGGATTGCGTTCGACCAATCATAAGTACATTCGAGTAAGTTGGTGCACGTTGATTTAGCTCCTCGGAAGCCATGTTGATTAGCTTATTAATATCCAAGTAGTTGTGTATTTCATTTAATTTCATTTCATTTCATTTCATTTCATTTCATTTCATTTCATTTCATTTCATTTCATTTCATTTCATTTCATTTCATTTCATTTCATTTCATTTCATTTCATTTCATTTCATTTCATTTCATTTCATTTCATTTCATTTCATTTCATTTCATTTCATTTCATTTCATTTCATTTCATTTCATTTCATTTCATTTCATTTCATTTCATTTCATTTCATTTCATTTCATTTCATTTCATTTCATTTCATTTCATTTCATTTCATTTCATTTCATTTCATTTCATTTCATTTCATTTCATTTCATTTCATTTCATTTCATTTCATTTCATTTCATTTCATTTCATTTCATTTCATTTCATTTCATTTCATTTCATCTCATCTCATTTCATTTCATTTCATTTCATTTCATTTCATTTCATTCCATTTATTTCATTTCATTTCATTTCATTTCATTTTAGTTTAACAATTTTTAATGTGGCGTGAATTAGCAGACTTCTAGGCCACAAACAGGTGTGTCTTGAGTGCCTTTCTGAACTGTTCGATTGTAGATGCGGTTGTGACCTATGGTGGAAGACGATTCCAGATCGTTGGGTAGCAACCGCAAAGCGTCTGTCTCCAGCAGTCTTAAAGACCAGAAGTGCGAGTTTAAAATCACTTCTTTTGATTGGACTCATCACATTAATCTGCTTTATAAATTGTATGAGTCCTGAGTCATTAAAGAAGGTCATGCAGGCATTGTAAATGTTGTTGTTTGGTGCCGTATAAAGGTGCCAATCAATCTCCGTAGGTTGAAGTCTCCCATCGGGCATATTGGATTTTTAGTGTTGCATAATTGCTGAAGATATCGAATGCTATTTTCGGCATACTGAAATGCTTCGTCAGTGTATCCACCTGGTCTGAAATAGGCTATAATTCTTTGAGACCCGCTACCTATTTTAATGTTGTTGTTGTTGTTTATTCAAGTCCTTGTCACTTTTTCAGCGTTTAGGACCAATACCTATTTTAATGTCTACACAGCATATTTCAATGTTGTTGAGTCCAGCTGGAGAAGGTGATTTTGAGGATGAGCGCTACTCCGCCTCCCCTTGTTTTTCTGTCACGACGAACAGCAACATAATCATTAAGTAAAAACATTGAACTCGGATACTCCTTCAAAAGCCAAGTCTCGACTAAACAGAAAACACTTGGTTTGTAAGTATCAATTAACAAAAGTATATCTTCTATTTTTTTAGTAATGTTTCTGACGTTTGCCAAGGCAAATGGGCCTGTAGCAGTCTGTCTGAAAAATCTTATTTACGAAAACCCAGTATTTTCACCACTAGCAGCCCAGAACCTCATACAACTCCGCTATCTGTCAATGTGACCTCTTTTTCTACAATTATATCGGTTGTAGTTTCCCGTTCGAGACTCCAACTTGGCGAGCGATAATTATATTGCAATCCGTAAGTAACTAGTTCTGTTCGTTTTGGGTCAAAAATTCAAGAGATATCTAAACAAATAGTCCAAAGCAACCAACTTATGATTTATTTAATTTAATATCTACTGTTCAGATATATATATATATATATATATATATATATATATATATATATATATATATATATATATATATATATATATATATATATATATATATATATATATATATATATGTATGTATGTATGTATGTATGTATGTGTGTATGTGTGTGTGTGTGTGTGTGTGTGTGTGTGTGTGTGTGTGTGTGTGTGTGTGTGTGTGTGTGTGTGTGTGTGTGTGTGTGTGTGTGTGTGTGTGTGTGTGTGTGTGTGTGTGTGTGTGTGTGTGTGTGTGTGTGTGTGTGTGTGTGTGTGTGTGTGTGTGTGTGTGTGTGTGTGTGTGTGTGTGTGTGTGTGTGTGTGTGTGTGTGTGTGTGTGTGTGTGTGTGTGTGTGTGTGTGTGTGTGTGTGTGTGTGTGTGTAAAACGACTGTTTTAGATTCAAAAATTTTAGATCGTTGACTCAGATAAAGAGGCAAATAAGAGCATTTTTTTTAAATTAATTTTTTATCTTTACTTGTTTTCATAATACAATTTCAATTAATAGGTTTGTTGTTTAAATAATTTTTTCAATAAATGCTGTCTGAATAATTGTACGTTACAATTAGTGTAGTTTGTGTAAAATTATTTGAAAAAATGAGATGAACTCGAGTATCAGCCTCACATTCTACATCTTTATTGTTCTATTACGTAGAAACTCAAAGGCATTAAAAGTTAAACTCAAACCGAAGTCTCCGTTCCGTTGTAATTGCATTTTTCATGCTAATTGACTAAAATTTTCTAACTGTTTTATAAAAAACTTTTTGTACGAATTATAATTTGCTTTAATTAGGACCTTTTCCCGAATTTGAGTTGATTTTGCGGCGGGTATCCCAGTTTAAATATGGCCAAATCAATCACTCTCGAGAGTCTTGAGGCAATACTGACAAAAATCACGGATAAACTCAACGATAATATGATGAAGGTGATGGATACTATGAATAGGAACTTTGAGATGGTGCTTAACAACGTGGTTCAGATACTAAAGAAGTCTTCCAAGGAGGCTTCTTCGAAAATGGAATTACTGGCTTCGAGAATGAATACCATTGAGTCAAGGCTCGAAGGGCTAGAAAATAAGCTCCCAGATGCTGCTAGCTTGCAGAAAAATGACTCGACTCTGCTAGAGGCAGTTTCTCGCTCATTCGTGCTGCATGAACAGGAGAAGGAGGAAAGGAAGAAGAGATCCAACAATGCTGTTATTTCTGGAATGATGTTGGATGATGCTGTTTCTGACTCCATTACTATCTCAAATTTTTGTGAAAACCACCTGACGGTGAAGCCAAAAATTCTGAGGACACGACGATTGAATAAGAACCCAAATCAATCCAAGACACTCATTTGTGTGACTCTTTCTAGTGCCGAGGCTGTGGACGATCTGATACAGTCTTCTATGCTTCTTCGAGCTTCTAAGGACGACGGCGCCAAGCGAGTTTTTATTAACCGCGATCTCACTAAGGAACAGGCCCATCAAAATTACCTGCGACGATGTGAAAGACGCGAAAAAGTGAAAGGGTCCGTGCAAGGTGTGCCAAAGCTGCTGACTGATGGTGGAAGTAGCCAGCCCTTTCGGATTTAAACCTGGAAGTCGCATGGCTTTAACTAACTTAAGAAGTATAAATAACAAGATTGCGGAAGTTGCTCTATTTTTAGAAGATTATAAACCTTTTATTTTTTGTGTTATTGAAACCTGGCTTACTAAAGATGATCCCGACAGTTTATTTTTACCTAGAGGATATTCTGCATGTCGCTGGGACAGAGAAACCGGAGGAGGTGGTATGGCTCTCATAATTAGAGAGGACGTTGTCTTTAAACTCATCCAAATACCAAATCAGTTCAAGCATATTGAGGTTGTCTGCATTGACATTCGTCTGAATACAACTCCATTTAGAATTATAGCCTACTACCGAAGTGGAGGTTTTGACATGGAAGCTCATCAATATGCCATCGATAGTATTGAGTGTTTAAAAATAATCTGTTCAACAAATCACACACTATGCCTAATGGGAGATTTCAATCTACCTGACATCAACTGGTTACAGTTTTCTCATCCCAATAATAAAATCTACACGATATTCATGAATCTATTTAACGATCTAGGACTTCATCAATTTGTATTCCAGCATACTCGTGGCGAGAGCACTCTTGACTTGATTCTTTCTACTGACCACATGTTTATTGCAAAAATAGATGTTGTTTGCCCAATAGCTACCAGCGACCACAATTTGATTGTATTCCGGACTAGCGACTCCGTCTCAACTACTGGTGCGTCTAATCAATATATCTACGATTTCAAACGAGCACGTTTTGAGGAAATGAATTACTATTTAAGTGACATCGACTGGAATCAAGTTTTTCAATACTGCTTTGATGTGGAAAGCTGTTGGTCGATCTTTAAACAACAGTTGGACATGGCTATGACATATTTTGTTCCTCTGTGTATTAAAGGATCAAGGTCAAAAAAGAAAAAACTCCGAAAATTCTTAGAATGATTTACAAGGCCAAGTTGTGGTTTTGGAAGAGATGGAAGGCTACTGATGCTTTGAAACACAAGGTTTGCTATGTCGAGTTTTTAAAGAAATGTTCTAAATTGGCCAAGGAATTTCAAGTTACCACTGAGAGAAAACTTTTTTTGGGGGGTAACATTGGAACGTTTTACAGGTACGTCAGCAGTAAGCTATTTACTCATCCTCGAATTGGTAGCATTGATTCGGGAAATGGAAACTCTACATCTGACGCTACCGAAATTGCCAACATTTTTAATAAATATTTTGCAAGCGTGTTTACATTCGACAATGGCGTTAATCCCATGTTGGATCCTCGATCACCGAGCTCCTTGGAGGACGTCTCCTTTACGCCGTCGACCGTTGTGAAAACGCTAAAATCTCTCAATAACTCATGTTCTCTTGGTCCAGATGGCATTCCGAACCTACTTTTGAAGAAATGCGCTTCCAGTCTAGCAACGCCTCTTTGTCATATTTTCCACACGTCTTTAAAATCTAAAATACTACCAAAAGAGTGGAAAGCAGCATTTATTCAACCCATCCATAAAAAAGGTCCCACCAGCAATTCTTCTAATTACCGACCCATTTCTCTTACCTGTACCTGTTGTCGCATTATGGAGAAAATAATTAATAAAACCATGCAACACTATTTAATTGAACACAATCTCATCTCTCGACACCAACATGGATTTTTACAGTCAAGGTCAACCAGTACTAATCTACTTGAATGTGTATCTGACTGGTCATTGTCAATGGAGAAACGCAGACGCACGGATATAATTTATTTTGATTTTCAAAAAGCCTTTGATTCCATTTCTCATCTCAAATTAAAAAAAAGTTGGAAGCTTATGGAATAGCTGGAGATCTATTGGCATGGATCACTGACTTTTTAAAGGATCGCCGCCAGATGGTTCAGATAGACCGTAGCCTGTCTGAGCCAAGAGCTGTTACAAGCGGGGTTCCGCAAGGCAGTGTTCTCGGCCCAACTCTGTTCCTGATCTATTTTAACGATGTTACAGATAGTGTGGAGTTGGGATCGATCTCAGTCAAACCATTTGCCGACGACATCAAACTGTATGCACCTGTCCAGCCTAATGCCGTCAACTTACAGAAGGCAATTGACCACTTGCTGGTATGGAGCAAAGACTGGCAGTTGAACTTGGCACTGGAAAAATGTCTTGTTCTCTCTATTTTTGGTCCCGCAGGTGCAAAACTTAAATCTCCCATCTACACCATTGACTCTTACCAACTAAAGAACGTTGATCATATCAGAGACCTAGGAGTAATTGTGGATGCTAGCCTGAGTTTCAAATATCACGTGGCAAATATCGTTCATGTTGCGTCTGTGAGATCGCGTCTCATCATTAAATCATTTACATCTAAAGATCCAGATTTGCTTAAGCAAGCTTTTTGCACATATGTTCGACCTCTTCTGGAGTATTGCTCGCAGGTGTGGAATCCTCATCACCGATATCTTATTGACGATATCGAAAGAATTCAAAAAAGATTTACCAAGGCGATCCCGGCTCTCAAGAACCTTCCTCATGCGGTGAGACTCAAAACTCTCAATCTCCCATCACTTGAACACCGAAGACTCATCAGTGATCTTTGTTTGTGCTACAGCTTTTTGAACGGTTTTATTGATTCCGACTTAAAACATAGTTTTCAGTTCTCCATGTATCATTCCACTAGGGGTCACCAGTTCAAGCTAAAATCTGTCTTTAATAGAGTTGATGTTACCAAATTTTTCTATACTAATCGTATTATTAATATATGGAACCAATTGCCTAGCGATATTGTCAGTTCAACCACTCTCAGTAGGTTTAAATGTCTCGTAGCGGAAGCCAACCTATCAAACTTTCTCAAATATAAATAGATATCTGATTGCTCTATTATTACTCCTTCTGTGACATCCTCATTTAAAAACTAGTATCTATCTGGTACCTAGATCTAAATACAAATATTTATCTGATTACCTTGTTGTTACTAATCCATCTATTATGTATTAGTTAATATTCATATATAGTCATATAGTTTATATTTTGAACACAACTTTTCTGTTTTACTTTTGCCTGGCTCGTCGCCTCACATCAGACGGTTTATTTTGTTTTGTTTTTCTTTCGTTTTTATTGTGTTCTGTCCGAACAGTATTAGTGGCCCTTTGGGTCCCTCTGTTCGTGTACCAATATATAAATAAATAAATAAATAAATAAAGATGACTAAACCCAAACCAAACCCAAACTCAAAGACGGTAGAACCGAAACGAACCTAATTCAAAATTCCACATACATACATACATACATACATACATACATACATACATACATACATACATACATACATACATACATACATACATACATACATACATACATACATACATACATACATACATACATACATACATACATACATACATACATACATACATACATACATACATACATACATACATACATACATACATACATACATACATACATACATACATACATACATACATACATACATACATACATACATACATACATACATACATACATACATATATACATACAAACATACATACATACAAACATACATACATGGATACAAAAATTTGTTTTGTTTTTTTTGAAAATGCTTTTTAAAGTTGTTAAGAAGAAGTTAAAAAGATACGTTTTGATTATAATTCAATTTAGCATACAAATTTGAATAATAAATCCATACAAAATAAAAACATGAAAAAACCTACAAAATAAAAACAAACCTGATAATAATCACATCCACCATCATGTGAAGGTGCAAACGATGCGATTTCTTCAGACGTAAATATCTGACAATTTGATTTATTCTTATTTTTTAGATAATTAAAACCAGTGCAATTCATAGTTTTGTGGCACATAAAAGTACATTCCGGCTGGCAATTGGCTAAAATTGCTGAATCATGCATCCACTTTCTATTGGCAACTGCACACAAGTTTGTAATTTTGAAAACGGCCTCAGTGGTATATAACAATTTGAAAATTATTAGAAGCGAGCAGGCAAGCATGTCTGAAAATTTAACAAATCTTTTTTGTTTATAAAGTTAATCCTTGAACATCATTAATGCGAAATTTTCTCCCAATAAATGTTAATAGCAGTACTTATATATCTGCACCATGCATGGTGCGCATATTAAATTAACACTCATTTATATATATACTAGCGGGGTGCCCGGCGTTGCCCGGGCTTTTTAGAGGTTTTCTATCGCTTTTCTCTCACGCTCGCGTTTCCTTTCCTTATATAACTGTTCCAAATTAAATGTCTTACGGTTTATTTCTAATTATTGCTGAAATTTTTGTTAAGCCTTGACTTTTGTGGGTCGTAAATATTTCAGTAAAACTCCTTACTAATCAGTTTTTCCCCGATGGCCCCACCACCCGAAAAAATTTCTGGCGGCGTCCCTGTAGACTGGTAGATCTAGCAGTTTTTCGAGGCAATATCGGAAATTTTAATAGACAAGCCAATTTTTATACCATTCAATAGAGAATATGTTGTAGAATGTCTGTATGAAGATACCACGAATGAGCAGTTATGGTACTCTAGTTATTAATGATTTTAGGCGTACTCTTTTGTCTCATTACGTAAGACAAAGTCGCGTTACGCGCAGTAACATATTTACTCGCTCAGCCAATAAGAATTCAATAAAGGCTCGTTTTCTATGCTATATTTGCGTTGTCTTTGTATTCATTTTGCATTGCCGGTTTTATCGCGTTTGAATTCGATTTCTCTTCAATATCTTAATTTATTATTTAAGCCTTCGATTTTGATTTGGACGATTTTGGATTCTTGGCAGCGTTTTTTTTAATTTCCTATTCATTTATATAGTTGTATAATTGTATAGTTTGTATAGCATAGTACATAGTTTTTTCTTCGGTTTGTCTTGTCTTTTGTCTGTCATTCTGGTATTTTTTTTATTTTCTTTTATTCGTGTTATTACGTCTGTTAAGTTTGGTTATGGTAAGTTTGTATTGTAGTAAGCACATTTTTTAATCTAAATGTAACTAATATCGCAATGGAGTGCGTTGTGTGTAAATCTGCTACTGAAGACAAACTTAAAATAATCTAAATATTGAAACAAGATGGGAAAACTTCTCTATTGAATTCTGCAACTGTAATTGGAGATACAATTTTAATTGACAGTTTAACTCTATAAATGATGTTTGTATACATAAGTAAATAACAAAGCAAAGAAAAATAATCAGCCCAAACCTTGTGTTAGTTTTAGTTCTAGTAGCTAGCTGATCTAGCTCCAATAAAAAGAATTTAAGATCTAAGTTTTCCACACAATAAACAATTATTCCAGCCAAATATAAAGTAGTTCAAAAATTATTCCTGGAAAGCTACCTCAACTGAAAATGCATGATTTGAAAACTCATTTTCAGGAAATGAAATTGAAGTATTTCTTAGACAATGACAGATGGAGCTGGGAAAAATAGATTTTAAGTTGTGTCTCATTAATACTGACATAGAGGCAGCACCTGATAGCCCAAATAGCCTAATTATTGTATAAGTGGTAAATGTTAAATTTTTAAAAAGAGCCCATGCTCTTTTAAAAGTTGTTCATGTTTTAAATATGAGCTACATTGTATCTGCCTGTAAATATTGCTATGGTAAAGTTTGTAATAAATCTTTTCATACTGATAATCTTGAAGTAGATATGTTTAAGGGCAATATATGTGAAGGCCTGTTTGAAAAAAACTGTTAAAATCGATGAGATACTATTTTAGTTAGGCTTGCCCAAAATCAGTCTTTGTTGTTGGATGTATTTATTCTTTAAATTGGCAAAAAATTTGATGCTCTTAAAACAGTTTTGAAGGTTCTTGTATAAGCTTGTAAATGTAGCTGTGACAAAGTTTAAGATAACTGACTTTATATTAGTGGTCTTGTAAATAATATCTATAATAGTAAAATATGTGTAAATGTCAGAGTTGGCCAATGTGAGCAGTTATTACATTTTTATTTAAAGTGATATATAGAAACTTATCAAGTTCTTGAGAAAATGTCTTCTTTGTTCTGCAGGGTTTTGATGGTTATTAATTACTTATTAAAATAGCTCTTGTATCTTTCCTCCAGTTACACATCTATTATTGTTGTAACAAGTTCTTCTGCACATGAGGATATTGCTAAGCATTGTCTCAATGTCAAAACTGTTTGCTTGTGTGTTATAATAAACAGCAAACAATTTGACTATGATATGATGTGCATTATTTATCTACAAAATCCTCATAATCTACACTTCCCAGTTTACTTCAGCCAGCACGACAAAAGTTGTTAACAGTGTCTCTGAATTGAATTAAAATTTGAAAATGTTTAAAGTGGTGTAAGTCAGTGTTGTTATAACTGTCTCTGAATTGAATTAAAATTTGACAATGTTTAAAGTGGTGTTAGTTAGTGTTTAGTGTTTAGAAGGTCTCTTCAGAAGCATTTAAGTGTCACAGCCAATGTAACAGCAGCTGGCAAACCATTCTCAGTCTGGCAACCCTGAACCTTCTGTCTACAGCACTCTTGATATGTGTGGTGGACACAAGAAGTAAAGTCCTGGATGAAGATCTGAGTCTTCTGCTCGACTGAATTGTGCTCAATATAATAATTTTTGAAGCTAGATAACAGTTATTATTATAATTATTTAATAAGTTGAAACTTATACTTTG
Organism: Erpobdella octoculata; assembly: GCA_963978895.1. Taxonomy (NCBI): domain Eukaryota; kingdom Metazoa; phylum Annelida; class Clitellata; order Hirudinida; family Erpobdellidae; genus Erpobdella; species Erpobdella octoculata. Next base: position 21,519,146 of record OZ022243.1, on the reverse strand, counting down.
TTTTTAGAATTAAAATGTATGTTGTTCTAAAAACCATTGTTTGATAAATTTCTTGTTTTTAAGATGTCTTCCTTTAAAAAGTGGTACGATTCCCATAACCGGCACCCCTTCAGCTATTTTCAAATAAGGTTGTGTTTTCAGGTTGCATTGCTTTTTAAATACTGGAGAATTTCGAAAACGTAGACTAGTTGAGTGTACATAATCGTTTATACATAGGAGTTAAACTAGTTTAAAGGCAGTTTAAGTCTGTTTAAGCCTTAAGCCTTTAAGCATTTGATAATCAACAACATTCTTCGTGCAGCTCCATAAGCAAACGGAAAATAAAAATTTCGTTAAAAAAACATAGAAATAAATAACTAAACTGTTTTATGAGCATTTGAGCGTAAAAAGTTTAAATTTCGTGGAGATAATTTGTAAATTAAGCGTCACTTTTTACGCAGAAATAGAAAAAGCTGGCTTTTGATTGGTTGGCGTTAATAAACAGATTCGCGAGTTTTGAGCAACTTCTTTTGCTAATAACTTTTTTTAGGGACCGATCTGTGTCTGGTATCTCTTTCCAGCTCTTAGTTATAATAAATACTATAGTTTAATGTACTTTTTGGCTTGTCTATTAAAATTTCCGTATCAAAAGCTAAATCTACCAGACTACTGTCTTGTACACGAAAACGCTTGACATTAGTTCGTTTTTATAAAGATGTGCTATGAAACCTCGTATTTTAATGCTGTAGTAGAAATGAATTTCTCACGTATTTAATATTTTTAATACCAACAGATAGTGTGAATTTTATATTTAAAGTCTAGTAATAATCTATTTATATATATATATATATATATATATATATATATATATATATATATATATATATATATATATATATATATATAAGAACATGTCCTGCCTGACTGATAATCAACGCCGAGCTAAAACGCCTCATCCTAGGAGCGTATATTTAGGAACTTATATTACTTTTATCTTTTAGTGGTATGGAGCCCCAACGTATGGCTTACCCAAGCAAGCAAACAAACACGGTCAAGTTAAAGTTAATATAAAGAATTTAAAAAAGGAGGATCCACTATATTCAGGAATTCAAGCAACTATGGTCAACGAACTGCAGACAATTACCTTGAAGTGTACGCCCACATTATCTATTGATTAAGATTTTGTTATCAGTTATTTTGTTTATAGATGCATTTATTCTATATAAGTATTTTCTTTGTGAACAAAAAATCAATTTTAAGTTTCAACTTTTTCCTGTTCCTACATGGGATCAGTAGGCACTGATCCAAATATTCTGATACTATATTTTGTAGTTAGCAACTAAACAAATTAATTAGACGACTACTTTAACTAAACTTTGTTGCAAGTAAATAAATAGTTTAACTAACAGTTAGTAACTTTAGCCCATCACTTCCCATAACACCCATAACTTATATCGGCAAATATCAATTCAACTGATTCAAAAGAAGTTTTAAAAACAACTCAAACTATGCAATTGTACAGTTCAATTAAGCACAGGGAACAAAAACCAACAAATTATACTTTTTGAACATTCTCATCCATCTTATTCTTGGTGGACAAAAAATAAATTTTAATAAGAACCATCAGTTTAAAAATTCCACCCAGCCAGCTATATAAAAATTAATTCTTTATTAGTCAGGCATTTTGCAAAAAAACATTGAAACACTGTCAGTCACAAATTTCATTTTTCAAGCCACATCTATTTTTATTTCATTGAAAGGCTTGTATATTTAAATAAGGATCTGGGAAGTTGATTTGCATAGATTTTACTAGCTAAAAGCTCAATTTGAGAACAAATAATTTAGATAGAGAAAAACCAGACTAGAATAAAACTTTGTCCCTGCTAAAGCAAACAGCATTGTGAGCCTCGCAACATAAACAAAACTATAAACAAAACAGCTGATTGACTCAAACAGTCATTGTCAAAAAGCTAATAAATAAGCAAAATAGAAACAGAAACATAAAAAAACAAAAAATTACACATCTGTTTAAAACCATCTGTTGTACTTGATGATTATACACTGATTAGCATAAAAATAATAAGCTTAAGACCACCACGAAGAAGAACTGTATTCAACAACAACAAAAGAGTAGAATCCAGCAGACCAGAACAAAAAATAAGCTAAAATTAAAAGGAGATAAAACTAAGAGGTACTGAAAGGTTATACAGAATATAATATAATATATCAAAACCTCATCATTGGCTATTGCAAAAGCACACAAACTCCAGTGAATTAATTAATAATAACTGTCTCAAACATGTATGGGAAATATCTTAAATGAACTAAAACATGAGTAGGACTTGAAAAAAAAACAAGTAGGCATGACATAGCTGATATCAGTTCAGAATTACAAATCAGTTTAGAAAAAAAATACAACCAGCATGAGTTTTTAAAATATACATACATACATACATACATACATACATACATACATACATACATACATACATACATACGTACGTACATACATACATACATACATTCATACTTAAATTCTTACATACATAAATACATACATACATAGAAACAAATCCAACAACAAATACGATGGAGATTAGAATAATTAAGGACTGCTCATTTGATTGACTGATAGTGTCACAGGTGTAAATCTGATCACTGAGGAAATGGATCGACCTTAAAAAAATTCATAATATTATTTATAATTCACACACACGATTAACAATAGTAGCAAATTGATAGATTTTTCATTAAATAGTTTAAATTAAATAAACTGAAAGATTGTTTTTAATTCAAAGTTAATAACTTGTATTTCTATAAATTACTAGTTGGGTTACCCGACATTGCCCGGGTTTATCTATTGTTTTTTTCATATCACTTTTGGCCTTTCTCACTCCCGTTTCATTCCCCATTTGATCTTCCGCTCGCTCTCTCATTCGTTTTCGCTCTCCTGCTTCCTCTCCTATTCCAGCTCGCTTACCTGGTTGTTCTCCTGGCTGCTTTCCCGATCCCGCTCTTTTTCCCGCTCTTTCTCTCCACTCCTGCTCGCTCTCCCGCTATCATATTTCAAGCTTCAAGTTTTAAATCATAATAATCAAATTTCAAAGTTCAAGTTTTAAATCATAATAATCAAATTTCAAAGTTCAAGTTTTAAATCATAATAATCATTTAAAACAAAGATAATTATTTTTAATTAAATATTTTTTTTCAAAAAATTTTAAAACTTTAAAAGAATGCATTGTCATGAAGCTCAAGCCTATATTTAAAATTTCAGCTCTATTGGATGAACTAAATAAACTAATCTTTGATATATGCACATCACACATCAACTTTACTTCAAAGTCTTTCATACTCATCCTAAGAACAACAAACCTCCGAGTAAGCAGGTGGACCTGCGTATGTGTAATTCTGTACATAGGTATACATAGGTGTGAAATAAGTGCCATTAGTGCCTCCTCTTGCTTGTACCCAATCCTCCTCATCGTCATAGCAACTGAAATCACTTTCATCATCTCGGATATCAGCACCACCCATAATGGTTTCAACATACATAGGAGGATCTGCAAAATGAACTAAAAAAGGTAAAATTTATAATTTACAATCAAGAGAAAAATAAATGTTAAACATTTATGCAATTCAAATAAACAAGACCAACCTCTTCGATCAAGTAGCGGACTTGGATTTTCTCTATAAGGTGGAGGTGCTGGTAGCTGATAGAGACCCCTTGTTGAAGTACCTAGAGATGCTACAGCAACATCATTTACAGCCACCGTAGCTGAATCGTTTGATGACGGATTAAATTCTCTGCTCGACTGGAGAAAAACTGGCACACGACAATGACGAGATGGAACACAAAATGGGATTCGTCGAAAAGGAACCGTGCCCACAATTATAGGAAGGTGCATGGAAAGGTTATAAGATCCAGGTATGTGTAAGGCTACCTATAATTCAAAAAAAAATTAATAAGTAAGTTGAACAACATTAGCACACACTATTTCAATCTGACTAATTTATTTCAACACCATCTGCAATAAATCCTCTTGTCAACTAAGACAAAAGGGAGTTCTAGAATATTAGCAGTTATATTCAGCATCTTGCTCGTTTCAAAGCAATATCCATGTATGGATTTCAGGTAGATGTAAGGCAGAATTAGCCAGAGAAAAATGAAAAAACTCACTGCTTACGAGAGTTAATTACACGATTTAGTTTTTCTAAGGATAAATCAGAAATACAAATATATTTTTGTAATATGTTATAATCATTACAGAACCGATAAAAACAGAGTTCTTACAAATTCCTTATTATTTGTATTTGTTTTTAGAATGTCAATTTAAAAATTTTTTTAAATTAGAAAATAAAATTCAAATTAATTTTTTTCAAATTTTATAGTATGCATGTCATGAGGAGCGAGTCTATATTCTAAGTTTCAGTTTAATTGGGTGACAGGAAGTTTGGTAATTTTAACTTCCAAAATTTGTCCACAATAAACCATGTAAGACACGTAGTGAAGTTAATGTAGTATTCTCACACTATAACGTTTTTCAAGAGTGCTAAGAAATCAGTAATTAATATCCAAAGTCTGTTATATCCAGGGTATGAAAAAAATTAACAAGTAACTATGAAAAAATAAATTGTATTTATTGTACGTGTAATGGCAGTGTGGCAGTAAAAAATGCAGTATTATGGTCTAAAATATGTCAATTTCTTCTGACTAGTGGTCCACTGACTGGGATGATTCGTGAACTAACTTGGACAAACAATTTATATAAAGTGTCTTCGTGATGTTGATTATTTGATGGTCTGATCTTCTTAGCACCTGAAATGGTTTTACAGTTCAGCTTTTTTCTTTGTATGGGACTATATGGCCAAGAAATTTTAACCTGTGATCATATTCCATTTTCTAACAGCTCACATATTTTTTAAGCATGATTGCTTTAAATTTCTAAGTCATGTTTAAAGAAGTAAAAAAAAACGAGTTTTTTTAACAAACTTTAATTTCAAATACACTCGATTGAGAAACACGAAAAATATTCAAACAAAGTTTGTTTTGTTTTTTTTTTATTTTTTTTTGGTTTAATTTGTTTATTGGGATGATGATAAGCAAAAAAAAACAAATCACAAGAAAAAGTACAACAAAATAAACATCCCCCAAAAGGAGTCTCCCAAGGAAATTACTTCCCATCTAGGGGATATCCTTATAGTAAATAATAAAAATGAGAATAAACCACAAACAAACAGAAAACACAAAATCAATCTCATTGAAAGAAAAAAAATAAAATATAAGTCTTCAGATTTCATTTCAAGAGTAATATAGTTTTAGATTAAGGCTATTCGAGTTGAAAGACAAGCAGAGAAATCAAATCATCAATGAACCAGGAGTTGAGAAATAGGTATATAATAATAAGAAAAGTTAAGAATATAGAATTAAGGTAAGAAACAAACAAGCTGAGAAAGAGACATGTGATCAATTTGAAAGTAAAATGAAAGATTTCAAACATTTTTTAAACAGTGTTATTGATTTAAATGATTTTAAATGAACTGGAAGGGAGTTATACAACCGAGGTCCTCGGCAGCAAATAGAAAAACTTTTGAAAGTAGTACCACAAAAATCAGATCTATAGTTGATTGATGATCGCAAAGCAAATGTATGGATCTCCGAAGTTTTCTTGAACATATGAATGAACACATTAGGTAATTCTCCACTATTATATTTGAACATAAAAAGGCAAATTTGAAATTTATTTAATTGATGTATGTTTAGAAGATCATTCACAAGAAATGTCGGCCCAGTTGGAGCTCGATATGGCAAATGAAAAATGATGCGAATTGCTTTCTTTTGAAGAATGTGTAGTCCTCTTAATCTTGTTGGATAGTTAGCTGCCCAAACTATATTGCAGTATGTACAATTGAATCATGTATTGTCATCCTATATAAACCTATGCTGAAAGTTTCAGCTTCCTAGCTAGTTAAAGAGCTGGCTAAATTTTACTTGCAAAATTTGCGTACAGAGAAAGCCACACACACACACACACACAGAAATGTAACCTAAATAAAAGTTTGCAAAAATACAAAAGTCCTCGTGTTATATCTTAGCATATTGTTGGCAAAGCAGATTAGTATTTTCAAAAAAATCATAGATTTGTTCAGCTTAAAACATTAAAACTTATTTAAAGACTTATTATTCAAGTTCATTGTTTTTTTTTCTATTATTTCAAAGCAGTTAAACTTATTGCTTCCAGAGTTACTTTCTGGCACAACTACCTAATGCAAAAAACCCAAACGCTTCAAGGTGACTAGTTTTCTAGCTTATTTTTCTGTTGGAAAAAAATTTCCAAAAATGCGCCATTAACTCTGTTTCAAACACGTGCTGACAGCCAACAATGCTATGCTAGCTAATAGATGCAAGAAAGCGTAGATAACTTATTATCGAAATTGGGACGCAAGACGATCAATAACTTGAGTATTAATCTTTTTAATTCCCAATGATGCAATAAATGTTTATTATGCTGGCCATGCTTAGTAAATGAGTTGAATAATCCATTATATACTAGGAAACATTTTAATTGAGACCAAGGTTATTGAACGTTACAGCCAAATGTACATTATATCCAAATACCTTTTAGCCGGGGTAATTTAACAAGGGAGAAATGGAGCAAATGCACGGGACAAAAGTTTCAGTATGTTATATCCAATTGTACATTATACTCAGGAAACGTTATAGTGGAACTATACTGTATAAGAGATTTAAAAATTGAAGAAATCATCACTTTATGTAAACTTAAATTCTATATTTGCATCACTTCGTGTAAACTTAAATTGTATACTTATATCACTGTACGTTAACTAATAACTTAAATTAAGAAACCAATAGACGTTTTAGCTTTAGAGGCATATAATTTTAAAATGGCAGAATTTGTATGACTAACCTTGATATAATATTCTACACGTATGACACAGCAGTTATTAACCGTAGGAGAAACAGCTGGAATCTTCAACAATTGTCCATCCCAAGTGGCTCGATCGTAACCCTTAATCTGGGCTCCTGGAAAAAAAAAGGAAAAGCTATGACCATGGGTGTTGTTGCAGAAACATACATCTTTTGAATAACTACAAGGCTGCCAATATTGTCTTACTGATTCAACCAGATTACCTACTGATGCCACCAGATTACCTTTTGCACCTTAGCAATTCACATGTCGGATGGATCGGGAATTGTATCACCTGATCTCAATAAACTTGCAACCATGAAAGAAATTAAACATCACAAGAATAAATAGGAGATTTAGCGAGTTGTGGGATTCTTGAGTTATCTCCGAAGCTTCATAGCAAATTTAGCTCAAATTGCCTATCCCATCACAGAATTGAATAGAAAAGGTGTTCCCAACAAAATTCTCTGAGAAGAAAAACACCAGATTGCATTCCAAAAACTCATAGATGATCTTCTAAATTCTACATCTTTGAACAAAATAGATAGGAGTTTGGATTATTGATTGGAGTTTGGATTATTGATTGGAGTTTGGATTATTGATTGATGCTAGTGCAATAGCTATTGGTTGTTGTCTTGTTATATATATATATGTTTGTATAAATATATATATATTTTTGAACGTATTTCGGCGTAATGTTTTCTTTTAGGCATGCTCTGTTAAAAATGATAGACCACTTTGCGTTGATACGTTTTTTCGCCAAGCTTTCAAAATCTCTTGAATTCATGATAACTTCTTTTGGCGACCCAGAAGAAGACACTCTAATCGCCATTTGTCCTCTGACTCCGACAACCGATGTTCTTAACAATGTTCATCTGGTTTCATCGGCGAGCGGTGAGGACAACTTTATTTCTTGTGGCAACCAAGGAGTCGGCCCTCTTACTCCTGCTCACCTTCCGATCGCCGACGTCGTCGGCAACGATGGCCAGGGCCTGTGTCCCGTCCATGGATCCCCATCACGTGATAACTCCAGTCTGGAAAGTGTGCGTAGCCGCGGCGTTGGTGACTTGTCGGATGACCGTCTTTCCGTGGAGTCCGTGTCTTCTTTCCAGCTATTTGCTCGACTCGTCAACAACGTTAATATAACAATACGACGCGGTAGACGTACCTAGCCTGATTGCGCGCACCTGACAACAATTACCTAGCGCATAGTTTTGTAAATACCCGCGCTGCGGCCACTATCGCCATGTTTTCGTTTTGTTTACAATTATTTTCCGCTTCGGTTTTTACTAATCTTGTACGTTAGTTACCTACCTTTTATATCTTGCTTTCCACTTTCCATACGTTGTTTTTCTATTTCAGTTTTCATTAATGTTTATTCTCGTCGTTTTATAGTTTCATTCTATTTTCGCATTATTGTAAATACATTTTAACTTCGTAATTTAAAGGGCTCCGAAGATGCTTTTCTGCGAAACCGATCGGTCAGCCCTCGTTTTTAATAAATCTATTTAAAAAGCGGAGTTATCATGAATTCAAGAGATTTTGAAAGCTTGGCGAAAAAACGTATCAACGCAAAGTGGTCTATCATTTTTAACAGAGCATGCCTAAAAGAATATATATATATATATATATATATATATATATATATATATATATATATATGAGTTTTTATTCTATTTCCTTCTTAATCATATCATGAACAAACAAATTTATATTAAGAACAAGTAAATTAAAAACGAATTTTTAAAACCAATGCTCTTATATGTAATTAAAACACAAATTTTGCAATCAATTTTTTCTTATATTACTCTTTTATTTTATATTAAAGTCGAAATATCTTAATTATATCGAAATATCGAAATTAATTAAAATTAACTAAATTAATTGACTTATTGTAAAACTAATAATTGAATATTGCATTGTCTTCTATTTTGAGCATGTATGCAAAATTTGAAAAAAATCTATCATCAGGAAGTGACTCAAAAATTGATTGCAAGATTTGAAACAGACAGAGAAACAGACAGACAGAGAAACAGACAGACAGAGAAACAGAGACGACGAGTTAATAAAAGCATTGGTAATAATAACCAGAAAGATCTAGTAAGTGTTAGCAACCACTTAGGTAGATTATATTATTACCATTTAATTAGAATAATAAAGATATAACATTGGCGACCAGGATGTCAAAGGACCAAGATTCAAACATAGCACAATTGCTTAAGTTTCTAATTGATAAAGAAGCTCGAGAAAAAGAAGAGAAACTTGAGAGGGAAGTTCGAGAAAAAGAAGAGAAACTTGAGAGGGAAGCTCGAGAAAAACAAGAAAAACATGAAAAAGAGGCTTGAGAAAAAGAAAAGAGAATTGAAAAGAGAATTGAAAAAGAAGAAACTGAAAAAAGATTTCTTCAGTTAATCTCAATGATGCAGGACAATAAATACGTCAAAGTTAACTTGAAGGCTCTGAATAAAATGGCGGAGGAAAACAGAGCAGCACTGCAAGAAAGGAAGAATTTTCTTGAACTCCTCAATGGTGACACAAACAACTGGGGAAACAAAAAAGACGGTCAAGATGAACCATGCAAGAATGTACAAGATGAACCATGCAAGGATGGTCATGGTGATGAGCCTTGCAAAGATGTGCAAGATGAGCCTTGCAAAGATGTTCAAGATGAACCATACAAGGATACTCAAGATGAACCATGCAAAGATGGTGTCAGTGATACAGTCGGTTTGGACGTCAAAAACAAAACTAAAGAAGATGAGAGGAATGTAGAAAACTAAATGCAAAATGATGAGGATGAAAGTGACGATGATGATTATAATAATGGCAATAACAACTCCATACCAGAAGACGGCACCGAATATTCAGGATCAGATTTTAGTGACGAATCTGACTCGGAGGAAACAACAGGAAATGAGGATTTGATAATAGCAGGTGTAAACGAAGACATCACAATGATACAAGAGGATATGATGAGACAATTACCTGTTAGTAAGAAAGATATTCAAATTATGACAGAAGAAGACTCTGAACTCAGAGAGTTAAGTGAGATCATTAAAAAAGGATTTTGGCCAAAAGTTAAACCTGGATCAAACTGGAATGCATTCCAAAGTAAAGCAACTGATTTGACTTTACATGATGGCATTCTATTTATGGGTGTAAGAGCAGTAATTCAAAAAAACTGCAACAGCGTATATTGAGGATGCTACAGCAGGGTCATCCAGGAATAACGAGAATGAAAATGCTGGCCAGACAGTCGGTGTATTGGCAAAGAATCGATGAGATATTGAAAGTATGGTGAAAACCTGTGATGCATGTCAAAAAGCAGCTAAAATGCCTATAAAAAACACGTTGTCACCATGGCCTGAACCATCACAAACCTGGGAGAGAATTCACATTGATTTTGCGGGACCAATGGAGAATTCAATGTTTCTGGTTGTTGTGGACGCATATTCAAAATGGCCAGAAATAAGGAGTGCGACTACCTCAACAACGACAATTCGCGAGCTGAACAGAATGTTTGCTCGGTATGGATTTCCCAAGACATTGGTATCAGATGATAACGGAACACAATTTACTTCTATGGAATTTGAAAGATTTTGTCAGTCAAAATTTATCAGTCATATCCGAATACCTCCTTTTCATCCACAAAGTAATGGTCAAGCAGAAAGATTTGTTGATACTTTCAAAAGAACCATACAAAAGCTAAAAGGTGAAGGAATTACCGAGGAATTGGTGCAAAAGTTTTTGTTGTGTTATAGATCTACACCATGCCCATCTAGTCCACATCAAAAATCTCCCGCAGAAAATTTTTTGGGGAGACAAATTAGAACACCACTATCAGACTTACAACTAAATACTAAACAAGTAAATTAAAAACGAATTTTTAAAACCAATGCTCTTATATGTAATTAAAACACAAATTTTGCAATCAATTTTTTCTTATATTACTCTTTTATTTTATATTAAAGTCGAAATATCTTAATTATATCGAAATATCGAAATTAATTAAAATTAACTAAATTAATTGACTTATTGTAAAACTAATAATTGAATATTGCATTGTCTTCTATTTTGAGCATGTATGCAAAATTTGAAAAAATCTATCATCAGGAAGTGACTCAAAAATTGATTGCAAGATTTGAAACAGACAGAGAAACAAACAGACAGACAGAGAAACAGAGACGACGAGTTAATAAAAGCATTGGTAATAATAATAAAAATATCATCAAAAAGCATAGAATTTAAATATCTCAACTATTTTCATGAACATTTCGTACACGCTTGAGAATCGCGGTCAGTGAGTGTGGTTCGTGTTAACTTGGTAAAATAGTCTGCCAGTCGGTTAGCGTTTTGTGGTCAAGAAAACCCTCAAGAAAACCCTCAAGAAAACCCTCAAGAAACCCCTTGATAAAACCCTCAAGACAATTAACTAAATTAATTGACTTATTGTAAAACTAATAATTGAATATTGCATTGTCTTCTAATTTGAGCATGTATGCAAAATTTGAAAAAAATCTATCAGGAAGTGACTCAAAAATTGATTGCAAGATTTGAAACAGACAGAGAAACAGACAGACAGAGAAACAGACAGACAGAGAAACAGAGACGACGAGTTAATAAAAGCATTGGTAAAAAGACAAAAAGCATTCAGAAAAAAAGTCTTGCATGAAGAGACAGTTTGACGAAAGGAATGGGGCAAGACCGAGAGTTTTTAAAGAACAAGATGCGGTGTACGCTAGATATTATAAAAATCCAAACCATCCCAGATGGATACCAGGGAAGATTTTAAAAAGAATTGGAAAAACGGTTTACGAAGTTGAGATTGACAGAAGGATTACAAAAAGGCATACAAATCAATTAAGACCAAGGAATTTAGATTGGGCACTTAAAGAAATGTTTGAGACATTCGACATGCCAGTGCCCCTTCAAGATAAAAATGATGGAGAGAAAGCCCCGGTAAGAATTGTGTTCCCATAAGAGGAAGAGATGTTGGAACCAGACATAAACGCAACCCCTCGGGTTACGGAGAATGAGGATGGAGAGAATAGACAAGGAAACCATGTTCCAAGCCATATGGGTAATGAAGCCAATCCGGAGGAGTTGAAACACATTCTAACAGGAATAGAACCGGAGGCAAGACCTAAACGTTATTGCAACCCTCCAAAACGGTTAGTACTGGACCCCAGTAGAAAATCATATGATTTTCTATAAAGAGGGGGAGGTGTTATATATATATGTTTGTATAAATATATATATATAAACGTATATATATATATATATGTATATATATATGAGTTTTTATTCTATTTCCTTCTTAATCTTATTATGAACAAACAAATTTATATTAAGAATAATAACCAGAAAGATCTAGTAAGTGTTAGCAACCACTTAGGTAGATTATATTATTACCATTTAATTAGAATAATAAAGATATAACATGTCTATTCCATGAAATTTTTTATGCAATATCGGCAAAAGCAAACACGTTGATAATATCTAATAAGAATTGTAGGCAGATAATCGGTGCATCCCATGAAGATGGATTCTTACTTTAAGATTTAGTAAATAATATAAAACTTTCTTCAAGTTATTAAACAAAATCTAACCTGTTAGGGCACTGAACTTTGAGGCACGAACCCTTGTTTTTCCATTTGCAAAGAATGTTTGAGTTTGATTGAGGGTTGCATATGGCACAACAGTTCTAGATGACTGGTTAGAGAATTCTGCCCATATTGCTATTGATTCACCTGATAAGAGTCCACAAACATATTTATATACTATGGTTGGACCAGTGCAAGCATCTGTCTTTTTTAAACATCTAGGGTACATAATTATAAAATAATCAAATGACACCCACGCCACCTTATTCCATACAAAATAACTCAACTCTAAGCAACAAACAAAAAATTCACAAGCTATTAACAACTAAGAAAACATTATATAAGTAAACATTATATAAGTAGATTAATAATAACAACTCAGAAAACATTATTTAAGTACACATTATATAAGTAGATTCACGAACTTTTAACAACTCAGAAAACATTATAAAGTAAATGTTGAAAACTATTACTAGACGGCTTTGACAGATTACATAAGGATGAGTCACCGTTCCAGATGCAGTGAGTGAGTGAGGCTGGGACATTGCATAGATGGTTGGCTTCCATTAGTCTTGCAAGACGGCGGAATTTAGTGCCAGAGGAGAGTGGGCACTCCCGGTCTTGCAGCTTGTCCTTGCTGTACAGGCTCACACGTGAATGGCAGTCTCTACTGTACTTCCGACACAAGAAGGCAGTAGCATTGGCTGGCAGATCCTATCTATTCTTTCTCTTAGTGCGACTCTCATCAGTGAGCTGCTGCAGTTTTTCCTCGCCCGCCTTCAACCTAAAGGTCAATAGCCAAACCTGTCTCTGGCAAGATTCTCCCAGCCATTTATATTTATGGCCGGGGCTCTGAGGTCTCTCTTGAAGACATCCTTGAATCGGAGGTGAGGCCTGTGGCTAGTTCAGAGTATAGGATGTCTTTGGGAATTCTGCTCTCCTCTATCCTACACAAATGTCCCAGCCATCTGAGACGATGTTGGTAGATGAGAGTTGTCGTGCATGGAACCTCAGCACGCTGTAACACTACATTGTTTTTGACATGATCCGGCGAGCAAATTCCGAGTATGCGTCGTAGGCAACACATTAGAAATGCGCTCAATCGTTTCTCCTGCCTATAATTCAATTCCCAGATTTCACAGGCATAGAAGAGGGTGCTTAGCACGCACTCGCGATACACGGCAACCTTGGTTGATATTGTCAGTTTTTTGTTGTTCCACATTCTCTGAGATAGTCCAGCCAGTGTTTCAGAAGCCCTGCCAACTCTTATATCAAGCTCTGAGTCCATAGATCAGCTGGTGGTAATGGTGGAGCCAAAGTATGTAAAGAGCTCGAGTTGGTAGTTGTTGATAATTATACTAGCCTCCTGCGCCATCACCTTGGTCTTTTTAAGGCTAATAGGTAGGCTGAAGTCGCTGACAGCCTTTGCAAAGCAGTCTATCAAACCCTGCAATTCTGCTTCTGTGTGCGCAGCGATGGCAGCATCGTCAGCAAAAAGCATATCCCTAATGACCGTTTCCCAAATCTTGGTTTTCAATCTCAACCTGGCAATGTTGAATAGTTCACAGTCTGAATGGATGCTTAGGTAAACCCCCTCGTTTGCCAAAAAGTGTCGGGGCAAGAACACAGTCCGGTTTAACGCTGCTGAGGATATTAAATGCGGTTGAAGTTAACCTATTACAATGCACCGTGCCCTCCATTCCATCATGGAAGAACTTTATTATGTTCAGCAGTTTCGGCTAGCAGCCAACTTTAGCCAAGACCGAAATAAAGTCCTTCTCTGCTAACAAGATCAAAAGCCTTTGTCAGATCAATGAAGGTCAGACAGAGAAGCATGTGCTGCTCTCAGCACTTTTCCTGAAGCTGTCTTAGTGAGAAGATCATGTCGATTGTGGATCTCTCTGCTCTGAATCCACACTACAATTCTGGATACACTCTCTCGGCATTCCAGACCCAGTTAGTGAATGAGGCCGGGACATTATATAAGTAGATATGTAAATATTATTTTCTTTAAAAAAAACAAATACAGTTTTTCAGATCTACCTGGACAGTATCCTTTCCTATCTGTTCTTGCTGATAAGGATATTAAACCTGTCCTGCAGAACCAACAGCACAGTGTTTTCTCCACATTGTTCTCAACAGGCATCTGTCATTCAAAACAAAAAATAGTTAAAACAATTTAAAAGAACAACATTAAATTTATTTGTTTTCAATAATATTTAACGATGGCATAAGTTCACAGTTACTACAAAATCACCCGAGCAGCACAATCCAGGTGTAGGAAAGATACAAATATTTTTTAATTCTTTGAATGACTTTCAAGGTATTAATTTATGACAAATTTTTGTAGGCAGCTCAGTCTGCTTTCTTTTCAGTTACTTAAGAAGCTGAGTTTGGCACCTCTCCCCACACTGTTGGATTGGAGTGCCTTCCATTTTACTAAGCTGGTACTTATAACACTGAACAAAAGAATGAAAAAACACCATCTCTGGACATGTGCAACCAGACGATTTGAGCTCCAGAACCTGCACCTTCCAATATCTTTAACTTACTCTTCCAAAAATAAAACTATATGCCTAAAAAAGCTATACATTAAATAAATAATGCTCACAGAAAAAACTGTCATTAATAAAAAATACTTGAAATTCAGGTTTGTTGATGTCTATTGGGGTGATAACAGTGAATGCCTTTTTGACTTTTAGATTGAACAGCCATGATTTGATCAGTTCAGCTTTCAACCAATATCTTATACTACCATGTTTTCCTTCAAACGATGTACAAATCCCCCTAGATGTAAACAGTAAAAAATTTACAAAAGAAGCATATTTATTTTCTTAAAACATTCAAAAAAAACTCACTCATTTGGCAAATCAAACCCAAAATTAAATTCATTCCTTCCTTCAGTGAGAGTTATGAAATCAGAATTATTTTCTGTACAAAGAAAATAATTTAAAATGTCCACAGGTTAATCTCAGAAAAAATGAATATTGAAAATTACTGATAACTGTTATAAAATTGTATAAAGAAAACAATAAAACTGAAATACAGTTTAATTGCTTTATAAAATATAAATAACCATAAAAATGATAACTAATATTTTTGACAAATATATATGGAATAGAAAATCATCATTATTACATTTTCCCTATGAAAGTTAAATTGAACCAAAATTGAATAAATTTTAAATGTTTATGTAATGCAGTAAAACCATTACTTTTATAAACAAACAGTAGGGGAGACCAGGGCTCTATGTTACAGGGGTTGTATGCTACAACTTCGATATCTTTGCTAAGAATAACATTTAGTTAATAATTTTTAACAAATAGAATATTTGGACAGACTTTCACCTTTTGATAAACAAATTTGAATTTTCGTGTTGCTAATTATAATTCAATTAAATTTTCTTTTTTTCTGCATACCTTCGTAAGTTTTAAAAGTTTCAATCTTTTTAGAAAAACCGGATAAATAAATATTAACATCTACTTCAAATTAGCGGCAAATAGAGCTCACATAACACTCTGAGAAGAAATTCAATGTAAGTTTTGTGCTTTAACTTGCTGCATAATTTTATATTTCTTCGTGAAATAATGCATGTCATGTCGGGGTTGTTTGTTACTTGCTATCACAAGCAGCCTGTTTCTATATGAGCCCACTGATTTCATGTTTCACAAATTAGGATTGTTTTTTAGAAGTTTTTTTTATTTTAAATATTTTTAAAATTACACTATTTGAGTTTATTTCAATCATTTGAATTCTTTTGTGGTGGTTTTGTCTGGTTTGTGGTGAATCGTTTAGCAGAGGCTTAATTTGATGCCATGGATGGTTGTGTCCATTATGTGACCTATGTGGATGACCATACCAACATTACTGTTGCTAACTGTTAATTACACACATTTTTTTCATTGTAAATGCTTGTTTGATACCCGTAACATACAACCCCAGTCATGAGACTGTTAAAGTTGGATGATTACAGAAACTATTTTTTTAATATATATGTTAAATAAAAAAATAAGTTTTTATGTTATGATATGTGACTAATGGAGAGTTTATTACATAAAAAATAATAGACATGATTGTCTTAAAAATAAAAACTTTTTTTGCAAAATATGTTTAAATCGTTACATACAGCCCGATCTCCCCTACAATTATTAATTTTATAAACAAACAGTACAACCATTAATTATATTAAAATAAAACGTTAACCGTTTCCTAAGAGAAGTTGTTTTCTTGAAAAGTATTCAACCTCAGCATTATAATGTTCCGTATAAGCACCCAACCTGGTCCCCGTGCTTCTTGACTCAGTCCAGTGAACTTTAGCTTCGCCTCTCATAAACATTCTAAGGCTTTTTAATTTTACATCACCCCGAAGTTCAAGGATACATTTACCCCTGACAAACTCTCCTGGATGATAAACTGTTTTCCCATCAGCAAATATTATTTCAAAGGTCTTTACATTCCGCATTTTTTATCCTGAATTTAATTCACAAAAAAAACTTAAAAAGTACAAAAAATTCAAAATAAGAAGCTTATTAGGCCAAGCAAAACTAAATTTAAGATAATTTTAGGAAACCATTTTTATAAATCATACACTGAATTGAACAATAACTCAATAAAATTAAATTCTGAAAACTGAAAAAAATTATAACCTGTTGAAGATATAAATTTCTTTAATCAACTTGAAACTTCTTTTGAATTCTTTTTAAAGGAACGATTATCTTGCAAAACATAACAGTAGAATAAACAGCAGACTATCACATAGAGATCATTTTAACTGAAACACAGATAAACTAGGTTCTGTCCCAGTGTATGCCTAACTAAAATTAGGTAAATCACATGTTTATTCAAAAATTTTATTGAAGTATCTACATCTTCTATACAATCTCCAATGGGTTTAAGAAAGTGCTCATCTTTATGCAATCATAACCATCAGACACACATACACATAACTAAATAAGATGTCTAGCAATGGTTATCGACATTTTGGACATTTGAAATATTTAATCACAAGCCAATTCTTTTTTCTTCACAAGGCATCATATTCGAAGAAACAGTGTAGATGGTATTGCTTTTTTAAACTAAATTTTAGTTTTTTAATTTAATTTTATTTTAAAACTAGCATGGTACCTGGTGTTGCCCAGGGTTTTTCTAATGCTTGTCTCTCTTGCTCCCGATTCCTTTCCTGCTTGCTCTCCTGCTCCCGGTCGCTTTCCTGCTCTCAGTCGCTATCCTGTTCCAGGATGTTTTCCTGCTCCCAGTCGTTTCCTGCTACCAGTCACTTTCTCTTTCCCACTCGCTCTTTTGATCCTGGTAGCTTTGCTGCTCTCGCTTGCTTTCCCGTTCCCTTTCCTGCTTGCTCTTTCACTCTCAGTTGCTTTTCCGTTACCGGAATTTATGTATATGTATATAGTTCCTGCTCTGCTCATTTTGTGACCGATTTCAATTTTTTTCACTATAATTGTCTCCCATTGATTTTCAAGGTTCTGTAAAAATTTCATTACAATAGAATGAATGGTGTAGCAATGCATAAAGAACACACACATAATCTCATATATATATATATATATATATATATATATATATATAAATGATTTTCAAAATTACAATTTTTTTACTAAGAATTGACTATATATTTTTTTAAATTTTAACTTTACTCAACCTAGTGATGATTCAATGCATATTGGAATCCTTTTGGCTTGTGTAGACAATTTGTCCCCCCTGTTTTCCAAAATTTAATTTTTTTTTAATCTAGAGTTTACTATAGGAATTCCTGGTGAGGAGATTCATTTCAGAAATTTCAAAAAAACTGATGACCGGTGAGGGGTAGTCGTAAGTATTTTTCCAATTTTTTTTTCAAAAACTTTCTCTTACCAAAAAAGCTAGAACCATTTTCCAAAAAAACAGGTATTAAACCCAAAACAATTTCAATTGATACTATAGTGGGGGATGCATCTTTCCACCCTTCCCTACTTGTACCTACGTATTTATAGAAATATTAAAGGTAATGTGTGAGAGCATTCGCTTATCACATCCAAGCCGCAGGAGCAATCTGAACAACATTTGACATGCAGGGAGACTTCATTGATAAAAAATGTTTGAAAAATTAAAAAAATCTGTTATTTATTTGACGTTCCATTGGCAAAAAAATAAAAAAACTAAGCAAAAAGACCCGGGCAACACCGGGTAACCCTGTCAGTATTAAGCTATAAAATGGAGGGAAAATTTTGCCTCCCTTGGAAAATGCTGAATTTACGTCCCTGCTTGTTTGGCGGGGGCCAAAAAAATGGCGGGAGGAGCCAAAAATGGCGGGGGACCAAACCCGGCAGGGTGGGGCCAAAAACAGTTTGAAATGTTATATTACTAAAAAGACTCCAGTGCATTTTTCTTGCTTTCAAGATAGACATGTGAGCCCATCATTCTGCATCATAATGCATTTAAAATACTTAATAAAACCCATCCTAATAGTGTGCAGATAAACATGTGTTTGTGTGCAGTATGCAGTAAATACCTGCTGGTTAATGTGAAAATAATTGCGAAAGCAATAGACATGTATGTGTGTATATGTGTGTGGAAGCTCACCCATTGATTATTGGGTAGATTCAAAGAGACAGCTTAGGTGATATTCCATTATTTTATAACTAGATATAGCCAGTCAAAAATTATGGATTTTTTTAAATTTCATTATTTATTATTTTTCAATTGCAGTGCCACCTCTTTTGATCTTTAGGGCTGACAGTGTACAATTGCGTAATATCTTTTATTACACCCCTGCACACTAACTTTAGCAACTGCTGAGTGCTGACCACTGCGGCAGCCGCCCGCATTATGCAAAATTGCTAACATACATACTTACAGACATGGGAAATTATGTATGTAGATTATGTAGTAGTGTTATTTATGTTTGGACTTTTATTTCACTTTCAGTTAACAGAAATTACCCCTAATTCAGTTTTAATTTCTATTTTTGAGCCCTTATCAATTTCAATTGTAATTGTTTTTTAGTTTTTTTTAAATTTCAGTTTTAATTTAATTTCTATTTCCATTTCCGTTTCTCAGGCATATTGTAGTATTGAAACATACAAAGCATTACTTTATTTATAATAACAGAAATTTAATAGCATATCGGCCATATTGTAAATAAATCAAAATAAACTAAACTTTAAACATTCAACAAATTATAACGAGTCAATGACTATTCATAATTAACATAACTATATATCATTTCAGTTTAAATTTCCCTTAAAAAAATTATTTTAAATTAGAGGTGTGCACGGTAGTGGGGAGAGCGGGAATACTGCAGATTTTGCGGTATTACCGTGGAAATGGGGACGAATGAGGTGGGGATACCGCGGTAATGGGGATAAAGTTGCGGGGTTACCGCGGTAATGGGGATAAAGTTGCAGGGTTACCGCGGGGATGGAAACAAACGTTGCAGGTCTACCGCGGGGATGGGGACGAGTTTTTGCGGTATCACCGCAAAAATAAAATAAGTTTGTTATAGAACAAAATTGTTTCCAATTAATCGAAAATGTATCGATTAATACATATCATTGTTTATGTTTTTTAATCTTTGCAACGCGCTGTTGTTTCATAGCTGATATATTGAGTTATCGAAAGTTTTAAAGTCATGGGCTGTATTATTTGTTAAATTTCCGAAGTCCTAGTTTGAATTTTTATTTAAATATGGAAAAGGTTGAAACTCAAAAATTAGCTGCAACAGTCAGTACTTTGTTGTTGCGCCGTTACATTTCACTCTATAACCCGAGTGAAAAGCAATGCGAGAAACTGCAATTAAAGGTTTGATTAATTTGCTTTCACATTAAAAGGTTTTACATATAAATGAATTTTTTTAATTTTGTTAGAGATCTATTAAAGCTCATTCATTTTGAGCCCCACAAGATGACTTCATAGAGCATCAACTAGTCAAAAATGAAAACTTGAAAACAACTTTTATGCAAACTTGTACTCTACATTCAAAAAGCTCAGTTTCGAATGAGGTTTTGTTATTAAGCTATCTTTATATTAAAAGCTTGAAAAGTTTCTTAGACCTCAGTAATAACTTATGACTTATAATTTAGCTTGTTCACTGTTATTAATTAATTATGCTTATATGAGCAACTAGTTTCACAATGTTAATAATTATTTTTATAAGGTTGCTGACTATTTGGCATTCAACGATGAAGGTGCACAAGGCGATTTGCTGAGTTTTTTGGAAAAGAAATGGCCAAAACTGTCTGAAGTGGCAAGGATTATTTTGAGTGTGCCAGCAGCAAGCACCTCTTCTGAGAGAGCATTCTCTATGGGTGGGTTAACCATTAGTGATCGAAGAACTCAGCTAGGTGAAAAAACATTGATAGACTTTTATTTAGTCATGGACTTAAATAAATAAATTGTAGGCTAACTAGCATTTTCTGGGTTTTATTCTTGTTTTTTTGACAATAAAATGTAAAGTAATAAACTGATTTTTTTAATGACTGGAAACTTTTTTCTCAATAAACCCTCTGTGAGATTTCTTTAAAATTGCTCCAGTGTTTTGGATGAAACAAGTGGAAAAATCACTTTGTCTTTTATATATTTAATGCGTTACCCTTGTGACAATAAAATTTTGTATACACTTTGCCTCATGTGATTCACTGGAATAGAAACTTTCTTAGTGAACTTACTAAGAAAAGAATTTGTTCAAAGACTCCCATTAATATTTAGGGGGTAGAGATTCAGTAGTTTATAGGAGTTCCATAATTGAATGCCAATACTGGGCAGCTCAAGCTCAATGCATCCATACACGAGCTGTAGGAGTGACAGGTTATTGATAGAGTTTGTGTTTTGTGTTTGGATACCCAAGCTAGCATTATAGTTAACACAATAGATAGAGCAAAAGCTTGAAAAATATTAGTACACATGTTGTTACATGTTTGAGTTGTTGCTGGCCAAAATAAAAAAAAATGACATGGTCTGTAGTCCTGATGTAGCAATATTCAAGTGCTTTCATAAGCCATTTTTTTATAAAAAAATTTCAAAATAGTCTTGAGCATCTGACAACAGCAGAACCAATTAATGATCACAACAGTATGACCAGTCATGCAATGCAGCATGAATGAATTTTGAACCTTGAAATCAGGCTTCAAAAGCACTATAGATAATGTTTCTTAAAATTTCTGGTTTCACCTCGTTCTTTGCAATTAAGCTACAGATGTCCAACTAATTATATTCGGTCGTCTTCACTTACTATTGCTTCTCTTTTATTGTCAATTCTCGCTAAAAACTCTTTGCTTGCTACACTGGAGTGCCTTAAAGCTTAATTCCGATAATGTCTGGATTGTTCCTCTTGGCAGCGGCCTCTCACTTCATTTGCACTGAGGGCCATCTTTAATTTAATTACGCACGCTTCTACCGCGCCTGAGGTTTGCTTAGAGCTGCACGCTGCAAGCCTGTTGGGATCTAGGCGCCTCAACACGTGTGCACCTCCCCATCTACTCATGTCTCGAACTCATGGCATGGAGGATTTCTCAAAAATGTGCTAAATTGGTATCCTCAGTAACGATCTCTTCACCACCTAGAGCAGTGATTCTCAACCAGAAGCGATATCTACTGCAAATTGTACAGCAACATCAAGCCTCCTACCTGACTGTAACAAAGAGGCATTGGTCATTAGCAAACAGGCAACAGAGTGTCCTTGACAAAATAATTATATTCCAGTGACAGCAACATCAAGCCTCATACCTGACTGTAACAAAGAGGCATTGGTCATTAGCAAACAGGCAACAGAGCGTCTTTGACAAAATAATTATATTCCAGTGATGGATCCAGAGGGGGAATGGGGGGGGATAAATCCCCCCCACCAGATTACCAAAAAATATTTTTATTTGCTATGAAAAAGCCTCCTAAGCTTCGTCGCTCCACAAGATTGCTTATAAACACCAGTAAAGTGCAATTAATATCCCATTACTATTTTTATGGGATACACGCACATATATTTATTTTATTTTAAATTGTATCTTATTTTGTATATTTTATATATTTTCTGTCAATTCCATTGTATATATAAGGTGGCTCCTAAATTTATTTTGAAAAATATGATTCCAATAAAAACTCAAGCTGTCTCAAACGCTTTCCATCCTTAACTTAATTAAGCACTGATGTCTACAAGTCTGATTTTCTGTTAATATTATTAATTTTGTTATATTTTTTTGCAAACTGCAGTCTTGTTATAAAAATAAGCAGTTTTGTTATAACTTTAATATTGTATTTTTTCCAATTAGAACGTTTTTTCTACAGAAACAATATATAAAACCGTTATTTTAAAAAATGAATGAAATCTTTGTCGATAAAATGTGATCGTTACACCCTCCCCCAGGATCGGTATGTTAGATCCTCCCCCCACCGAAAAATCCTAGATCCGTCGCTGTTATATTCAAATAGAGATAGCCCATCAATAATGATGGATTTTTTAAATCTCATTATAAATTAATTTTTGATTGCAGCGCTATCTTTTTTTATCTTTAGGACTGACAATGTACAATTGCGTAATAACTTTTACTACATGCAACTGCTGACTGCTGACCACTGCGGCAGCCGCGTTATGATAAATTGCTAACATACATACATACATACATACATACATACATACATACATACATACATACATACATACATACATACATAGGAAATTATGTATGTTGATTGTTAACTATACCAGTGAACCAACTAATACTGCATTTCAACAAAATAATGCTATTGAAGTAACTAGAGTTATGAATTAATTAATTAAAGCGACATAAGACTTGTAGACGACTAAGACGTCTTTAAGTTTTAGAAGATATATTAGACTGACTTTGACTTAGAGACTAAGATTAAATTAATCAAAAATTGTCATAAGCATCTCTGCAATGCTGCAATGCAATACAACACTTACTATTTGCTTAGTACGTCCAAAAAATACAGATGCACTGCTCATCTTGTCTTGTCTTGTCTTCCATAGCCAGTACAGTACAGTAATATAGCACTACTACAGTAGGTACGCATCAAATGCCGAAAAAAAAGAAAATTATTCTCACCGACAATTCAAATAAAGACAGTAAGATTTGTCGCTAAAATTTCCGAAAAGATTGATTAGTGATTAGTGAATCAGTCAATAATAAAAAAAAAACAGCTGAACCGAAAAACGAAAAGCAAAATAGAGGATCACGGCGCTTTGTTTATTTTTTCATAGACAAATGTTAGATCTGAGGGTTAAAAAGTTAAAACGCCATATTCTATTTTTTGGTGTCAGCGGTGGCACCTAGTGATTTTCCACAATAACAAGTTTTTTTGTTGGAATTCATTCGAGTACCCACCAATTTGCTGTCAATCGTTGGAGTTGTTTTTGCAATCTGTCGATTTGACAGGTCTCTCACTCCCGTCTACCTTATTACATCAACTTTAAACTATATTTCCCCAGTTTTCTGAAATAGGTAGGTACTGATGCTGTTAGACGTCTGTGTGATTTCAAAAGTGGACAGAGCCGGCCTTAGGGCCGCCAAATTTAGGGGCCGCCATTTGCTCCATGCAACAATAATTTTTTTTAAATTTTAAAACGCAAAGTTGCGAACTCACTCATTCGACGTGACTTGAGTCACTTGCCAACATTCAATATTCTTATAATTTATTTTATATCATCTATGATCTATATTTCTATGGTTGCTCAGCTTGTAGAATTTGTCGTCATAACTGCGTTAGCGTCATTTTTACACACTTTTACTTAACTTGACTTCTCTGTCTGTCGATCTGTAGTCAAAATTTGCAATCGATTTTAAACTAACTTCCTGATGAGCTAGAGACTTAAAAATTAAAACATGCCTCCGAACTGATTAACAAAGCATTCTATCAAATTTTTGGATCGATTGGACAAAATTTAATGAAATAATTATTTGTGATACTTTTGTCGAACTATTTATTGTCTATGCTAATATGTTTGCTGTTTATGTAGTACAAATATAAAAGTGTTTTTAAAAAACTTTGTTTTTGCTTCACTTGTAATTTTTTACGTTGTCGAACTTGTTGTAATTTCTTTATTACTTATTGCCTGGCTATTTAGTCTATGCGGTCTGAGTGTTTATTTCATCGAGTTTTCATTCACAGTCAGTGAGTTGGTCATCACAAATGTCCGGAATTAAGGGAACAAAATCCGATTCAGGCGCTGCAAAACGCAAGAAACTCGCTGAAGTTTTTGCCAAATCGTTCATTATTGCAAGAAAACTTGCAGAAGAGTTGAAGATAGTGGCGTAGCTAGCATGGGTGACACCCGGGGCGGATATCGATGATGTCACCCTCGAAAACGGTTAAAATCAACATTATTTAAAAGAAAAATAAGGGAAACGTGAAGTCTAATTTCAATTAGAGAGTGACACGGGGACAACATTTCTTCCCCATTCCCAGCCCGCAAAGAAAACTCTCTTCCCGTCCCCTCACTGTCCCCTCGCCCCATGTCTCCATCCCCTCAATATCTGCCCCATCCCCTACTCATCCCCGCAGCTATCATTTCCAAGCCCTCATTGTCCCCGCATTTTAAATTTTTATGCAAGTTTATTTTGAAGTAAATTATTAAAAAAATTTGCAAAAAGATAGTTATGTTTTAAATGAAATAAGAAAGTAAAAAATATTAGTTCTTAAAGCCATGAGTGCCTTGACATTTGTCGAATCGCAAGCGTTCACTTTTAATTGAAATTAATTTTTCGATGTCGCATTTCCCATTTTCATGTTATTTAAAACTACAAGCGAAAATGTACTATTGAAATTAAACCGATTCAAGACCAGGACATTCAACCGAAATGAAATACAAAAAGAAAAATAGTCCTTTAGAATTAGCTAAACAAAGTACAAAGACGATAAAACAAAGTACAAAAAAAATTAAAATTTTTTTTTTGAATTTTTAAAAATTAGTTTAAAACTTCATTACCGTTCCCGCGGAATTACCGTCAACATTTTTCCCATTACCGCAAATTTTCCCCCAATTTTTTCCCCGTTACCGCGCGGTAATGGTGAAATTATTGAAATTTGTTTCCGTTACCGCGGTTATACCGCGGTCGGTTAACCGTGTCACTCTCTAATTTCAATACAACAATTTAAATAAACATTGAAAATTTTTAAATCAATGATCATTAAATTACAAAACTTTCAATCGAGTATCTTAAACATATTTACAAGAAACTTTAACAGTTGCAAACTCGGAAATCACGTGTTCAAAATTAATACTTTCACAGGCGCAGCCCGCCCCCAAAACCTTGTCTATATTGATTTGGAAGTGACGCGCGTGCCCGTGTATTTGAAGACATATTTGAGTTGTCAATTAAATATTTAATAAGTTATCAAAAATGTCAAAGTTGTCCATGGGTCCATTTTCAAAGGCCCGACCCGCTCAAAAATCTGACCGACCCGACCTATTTTTACAAACTTTTATTTAGATTACAATATCTATTTGTGTATGTGTGTGTGTCTTTCTCTCTACGCACATCTTGCAAGTAAAATTTAACTAGCTAGCATAGCTTATAGCATATTGGATGACAATACATGATTCAATTAAAGAGAAATTAATTTGAACATCTTTCG
Organism: Erpobdella octoculata; assembly: GCA_963978895.1. Taxonomy (NCBI): domain Eukaryota; kingdom Metazoa; phylum Annelida; class Clitellata; order Hirudinida; family Erpobdellidae; genus Erpobdella; species Erpobdella octoculata. The sequence goes on along the minus strand of OZ022243.1, from coordinate 21,493,057 downwards.
TATTTCTTAATCGAGTGTATTTGAAATCAAAGTTGGTGTTAAAAAACTCGTTTTTCCTTTCTTGTTTTTTTACCAATGCTTTTATTAACTCGTCGTCTCTGTTTCTCTGTCTGTCTGTTTCTCTGTCTGTCTGTTTCTCTGTCTGTCTGTTTCTCTGTCTGTTTCAAATCTTGCAATCAATTTTTGAGTCACTTCCTGATGATAGATTTTTTTCAAATTTTGCATACATGCTCAAAATAGAAGACAATGCAATATTCAATTATTAGTTTTACAATAAGTCAATTAATTTAGTTAATTTTAATTAATTTCGATATTTCGATATAATTAAGATATTTCGACTTTAATATAAAATAAAAGAGTAATATAAGAAAAAATTGATTGCAAAATTTGTGTTTTAATTACATATAAGAGCATTGGTTTTAAAAATTCGTTTTTAATTTACTTGTTTACTTTTGTGACCCGACCCGACCGAAAGCATGGTCAGCCAGTTGAAAAAACGATTTGCCCTAAATGAGCGGGTTTGCATTCAGATTATAAACGTATATCTTCATAAAAAAATTGTTGCATTAAATTGATATTTTTCTATTTCACATATATAAAGGATTTTTAATAAATGAATTTTTTACGGTTCACTTGCTATATAAGAACATGTCCTGACTGACTGACTGATAATTAACGCCGAACTCAAACGCCTCATCCTAGGAACGTCAATTTTGGAACTTATATTATTTTTATAGCGTAAGCACACACTAAGAAAGGATTTTTAAAAATTTTGCTCCTGAGAGGATGAAACTGGAAAACAAATGTTTTTCTAAAAAAACGTATATCTCGAAAAGAAAAAATGGAGGGCTTTTGAAATTTGGTATCTAGATTTTTATTAAAAAATGAGAAAATACGTGTTTCACCATTTTTGAAAATTTGATTTCCAGGACTTCAAATGTGGGGTGAAATAAAGAATTTGATTAAAAACTCCAAAAACTAAAAGTGTTAACGTTTTGCAATTTGGTACTGAGATTATTTTCACAAAATAACAAAATACATGTTTTATTTATTTTAGAAATTTTTGTTTCCAGGACTTCAAGTGTGGGGGGATAGGGTTTTATTTTTTGTAAAAAAAAACTGTGACTCTGAAACTAAAAATATTACAGATATACAAATTAGTAACTAGATACGGCTTAATAGATAAAGTTACAAATGTTTTCCAATTTTTTTATGTTCTGGCTTCCAGCTCTACAAATGTAAGGCGGAGAAAAAGATTATATTTGCTTGAAAACTTAATAACGGAAAATGTAAAGTTATAAGATACGTGTTCATTATTTTTTTGAAAAATTAGTCTTCAAGCTTTGAGGTTTTGTACCGTTAAAATTAGTTGAGTCCAGGCCTCGACTTTTTTGCTCATGAAACGAGGTAGTTCGAGCCTAAAAAATAAGCTCGGCCGGAAATTTTCTGTCTATGAAATAAGCCTAAAAAATCAGTGTATGGCACTATGGATTAAAGTGTTGCACGGACCGGGCCAGGCCGTAATTTTAGGGTCTTCAAACCGGATGGGCCAAACCTGAAGTCAAGGTGGGACGGGCCGAGCTTTTTCGCCCAGTATATAGAAATTTTAGGCCTGTAAAAACGGACCAGGTCCAAATAAGATTGGCCTTGCCGGGCCTCAAATTTTGGCTTATGAAGCGGGTTGGGCCAAGTTGTCGACGGACCAGACCGAGCCGAGCCGTAAAAAATCGCCCCGTGCAGTACGCTACTGTGGATGCGTATTCTCTTTTTCAAGCGAGCGAAGCCGCGAGCGACGGGAACGCTAGTTGAATATTAAGACAAAGTGCCTCTATTATTATAGCTAACTGGTCAATACTAAAGCCTTTACTTTGCAATGCAATTTATGTGCAATTTATTTTCCTTAGTACATAATTTCAAAAAAAGAGGTAACAAACAACAGTTAAATTACATACCGCAATCATAAGGTTTTGAGCCACACCTCTCGTATTTAAATTTTCTTGTTCATTACAAATTCCCATAGTTGCAGCCACAACCTCATCAAAATGAGCACTCCAACATGGACACGTATATATATATATATATATATATATATATATATATATATATATATATATATATATATATATATATATATATATATATATATATATATATATATATATATATATATATATATATATATATATATATATATATATATATATATTTTAATTTTTAGTCGTTATTTCATTTTATGGAGTTTGTGTAAAGTTTTTTTTAAAACCGCCCCACCCTAGCTACGCCACTGGTTGGAGATGAATAAGGGAACAAAATCCGATTCAGGCGCTACAAAACGCAAGCGTAAGAAACTCGCTGAAGTTTTTGCCAAATTGCTCATTATTGCAAGAAAACTTGCAAAAGAGTTGGAGATGAATCCCAGTGACATGGTTTTTCCGAATGCTGTTCGTCCAAGACGAGTGAAAAAGCACTTTTCCTATGAAGCTGATGACGAGTCAGTAAACTTTAAGCCTACTGACAAGTTTCGTACTACATTTTTCTTTGTTGCTTCAGGCGAGAGGAGTTTCTCCACACTGAAGCTAATCAAGACTTACTTACGAGCAAGCATGAAACACGATAAACTGAATGGTTTGGTGTTATTGTCCATTAAAAATTCTGTTGCAAAGGAACTCAACTATACTAGTCTTATAAGAAAATTTGCATCCGTTAAAGCTCGCAGAGTTTCGTTTTAAGTTAAAGTTTTGAGTGAAAACCTTTTGAATAATATTTTAGTTATCTAAGTGTAAGTTTTTGAAGTTTGCTGTTTAGTGACAAACATCAATATTGTTTGCTAATTGTAATTGTTATTACTGCATCTACAATACTGTTATTTTCTTACATCATGAGTTGATGATGAAAAATTGTTGCTCAAAATTCACTGAACACTTTTTCACGTGATGTGGATGTGGTAAAACCGTAACACTCAACTTGATCAAAGGTCCGGGACCGCCAAAGTTTTGCATAGGGCCACCGAAATGCTAAGGCCGGCCCTGAAAGTGAAACTATTAATTATTCAGTTATTCAGTAGGTGTTCCGTCAGGCCCATAAATTGGAAAGACAAGGGAACAATTGCTCTCCTGATTTTCTAATTTTAATTTTATTTTTAAGTTAAAAGGATCAAATTATGATCCACGTCAGGAGGTACTTAAGTGCTTCCTACATACAGCCATTTTAGTCGTAAAACACATAGTGTAAAGGACTATAAACTATTTATAAACGATCTAAATTTCAGATAATTTTTGTGCTAAAATACAATCAACAAGCCCGGTACTCCCTTAAAAACTTTAAAAAAAAATTTGAACATTAATTTTTTATTTAGCTTGCAGCTTCATTCTGTTTGTCTGTTGCCTGAGGTTTTATCTTTACTAAACTCACCTCTCAACTATCGTAGTCTTTGCCCTGCCATATAGACTCACTTACAATTGATTTAGGACAGAGTTTGAAAGCTTATTTCAGTAGCAGATCCATATAGCTGAAAAACGACACTAGGTAGAATTACAAAAAGTTTGACATAAGCCCGCCATCTTTAAAATGCAAGATGGCGGGCGATAATTAGTTGTTAATTGATAAATAATGGCCGTTATTTTTTTTATAAAAATGTTTTTAGTAAGTAAGTATGTAAATCTTTATTAACCAGCCTGACAATGACGCACAGCGGTTTACATTTAAATAATAAAAAAAAAGAAATAAAAAGGAATACAATCGACAAAGACTTAAAAGTCTTGTTAAAGACTTAAAATAAAAATAGGGAAATCTTTTAAGATGTGCAGTTAAAATTAAAAAAAAAACGAATTTTTTAAATTATGTGGTTGATATAATTGAGTAGAATTATTACGCAAATGTTTATTTTTCAAAAAACAACTAGATAATTGATAACAAAACTCGGCGTACAAAAACCAGCCGTTCTAAAACAGGATTATATTCAAAACATGTTTCGCTCTTGAGGACATGGACTTTTATAATTCAAAATCTGCACAACAGTGGCTTTTTACATATTTCTGTTATAGATCAAAATTTATTCTGTTTGTTCTACAGCTACAAACTTTGATCCAGCCGTCAACTCAATCTCTTAGTATGGCTAAACATTTTTTTACGCCATGAATTTGTGCACTTGAGAGTTTTTGTTAAAAATGTAAAATATTATAGTTAAATTAACTAATAAGCCAGGACAATGTGGTAAACAGTTTAATTTAAAATTTCCAGTAATTTTTCACCACATAAAAATTGGAGCTGCACGATTAAGAAGGCAGGGGGCGGATACAGAATGGGAGTCCCGGAGGTCTGAACCCCATGCAGGTGTAAAAAAGCAAGTCATTTAGCACATTACATACAGTTACATATTCCAATAATCTAGGCCTAGTGATTTGCCTAGGGTACCAACAGTTGTCATAAAAAAAATTTTTCGTCTTGTATTTTTGTTTATTTGATCTGTCTTTATTGAGTTGAATATACCTCATTAAAAATATATCTAAGTCTCAAACAAAGTTATTCTGTTTTACTTGTTTATAAAACTTGTTATTTAACTTGTACAGAAGGAAAAATATGTGATATATCTTAAGTTTATTAATATTTTGTAGTTGAATTTCAAAATCATTTGGTAATATCGTAATAGATATAACAATGTTTAATAATAATACTCATCTGCTCTAGTTTAAGTGTTTACACAGATATACTTTTATAATGGATATGATCATGCATTACTGCACTCTAGAGAAGGTCACTAAACTTAAATTAACTATACTAGTTTGCTAAGAACAGAAACAACAATTTGTTTTTGTAATAAATAAAATATAGGTAATAATATAAATAAAACCTATAGATATAACACTAAAATTAAAAAAAACTTTTAACTACTCAGTTCTGTACTCCTTTTTTTAGTCCTGTATCCGCCATGAAAAAGAAATATATTATAAATAGATTAATTGATGGCTGGTTGAAAAAAAGTTTAAAATTAAAATTTATAGAAAAGTATTAAGTAGTATAACTTTAGAATTTGTAATAGGAACCTGACTCTTTTATGTTTATAAATGATATCGGGAAGTTGTCAAAAGTATATCAAATTTGTTGATGAAAACGAGATACATATGCAGAAAAGTCTAATTCGAGTTAGATCAGCATATTTGAAGAAGTATTTGCAAATGCTTTCTCGACTAAGTATATTTTCGTTAGAATGTACATTGACTAATGACTTCGCGGCAAAATTTAGAACTCACGATTGTCTGTCCATTCGTGTCGCGTCAAGGTTAATTTTTGTTTTAAATTTTGTGGGTTGTCTTGGATGATAACAAACGTATCTTTATTATAACATAATAACAAATAATAGTTTAATTAACTAACTTATTAAAAATAAATATTTCAACTGATAACTTTAAAAGATATATACATTTAATATCTATATATATAAAAATTCCTGACTGACTGACTGACTGATAATCAACGCCGAGCTCAAACGCCTCATCCTAGAAACGTGAAATTTGGAACTTATATTACTTTTATTGCGTAAGCATCCACTAAAAAAGAAATTTTGAAAATTTTGCTCTTGAGGGGAAGAAACTGAAAAACAAACTTTTTTCTAAAACAATGTATATCTCGAAAACCAAAAAGGAGGAGATTTTGAAATTTGGTATATGGATTCTTCTTGAAAAATAAAAAGATACGTGTTTCACCATATTCTGAAAATTCAGTTTTCCGGACCTCAAATGTGGGTTATTTGGTTTTTAAAGTAGCTGCTACTCAAAAACTGTGAATGCTACAGGAGTAAAAATTAGTTTTTAGTTTCTACTCCAAAAATAATGAAATACGTGTTTTAGCTATTTTTGAAAATTTGGTTTCCAGGACTTCAAATGTAGGGTGGAAAATAGGGTTATTTGTTTTTTTAAAGTAACTGCTACTCAAAACTGCAAATACCACAGATGTAAAAATTAGTATTTAATTTCTATTCTAAAAATAAAGATTGGGTTATTTGGTTTTTAAAGTAGCTGCTACTCAAAAACTGTGAATGCTACAGGAGTAAAATTTAGTATTAGTTTCTACTCCAAAAATAATGAAATACGTGTTTTAGCATTTTTTGAAAATTTGGCTTCCAGGACCTCAAAGGTGGGGTGTCAAATAAGGTTATTTGGTTTTTAATGTAACTGCTACTCGAAAACTATAGATGCTACAGGAGTAAAAATTAGTATTTGGTTTCTACTCCAGAAATAATAATATACGTGTTTTACCATTTTTTGAAAATTTGATTTCCAGGACTTCAAATATGGGGTGGAAAATAGGGTTACTTGGTTTTTAAAGTAACTGCTACTCAAAAACTGTAAATGCTACAAAAGTAAAATTAGTATTCAGTTTCTACTCTAAAAATAATGATATACGTGTTTCAACATTTTTTGAAAATTTGGTTTCCAGGACCTCAAATGTGAAGTGGAAAAAGGGTTATTTGATTTTAAAATAACTGCTACTCAAAAACTGTAAGTGCTACAAATATAAAAATTTGTATTTTGAGGTTTTGTGCCGGTTAAAAGTAGACGAGTTCAGTTTATCACCGGACGGACAGGCCAAGCCGTTTTTTTAGGGTCTTCATACGGCCCTGCCCAAACCTTAAATCAAGGTGGGACGGGCCGAGATTTTTAACTAAGTATATAGACATTTTAGTGATTTTATGGTGTTCAGACGGGCCGGCCTAAACCTGAAGTCAAGATGGGACAGGCCAAAGTTTTTCATCAAGTATATAGAACTTCTAGGCCTGTAAAAACGGGCCGGGCCCATATTAGACGGGCCGTGCCGGGCCAGGACTTTCGGTTTTTGAAACGGGCTAGGCCAAATTGTCGACGGGCCGAGCCGAGACCTAAAAAATTGATCCGTGCAGTACTCTACTATGTATGCACGGTTCAAATTCTCTAATTTCATGCGAGCGAAGCCGCTACGGGCACTGCTAGTATGTATATATTTAGTCAATCAATTTAAATTTAATTTATATAGCGCTATTTCCGTGGCGTTCAATAGCGCTCGGTCATTAACTTATTAAATAGATGTGTTTTAAGTCCACTACAGAAAACAGTGAGAGAAGTATACTCGAGTAGAAATAGTAAGAGCAGTAGAAAGAGAGTTCCAGAGATAGGGACCAGATTAGGAAAAAAGCATTTAGCGAAAGAATGCTTAATAGTGAAGATGCGAAAGTGATTAAGAGAAGAAGAACGAAGACCAGACCTAAGAGGGATTTGTTTTAAGTTAGTTAAGTAGAGAGAAGAAAAACAATTTTTTATTTTATACATTAGTAAACAGATTTTAAAGATCACCCTATACCTAAGAGGAAGTCAATGGAGAAGAACAAGAGATGGAGAGATGCGAGAGAAGTAGGAGGTGCGAGAAACTAAGCGCGCAGCTCAGTTGAAGGCTTTAGAGACTGGATAAAGGGTAGTATCAGGAAGACCATAATTGAGTGAATTGCAGTAGTCAATTCGAGACAGAATTAGAAAAGAAACTAGAAGTTGTAGAGAAGGATCATCCAGAAGTGGACGAAGCTGCTTAATGCGGCAAATATGGAAGTAGCAAGATTTAGTAACAGATGTAATTTGAGGGGTTAGAGACAAGTTGGAATCAAAGAGAAAACCTAAGTTACAAATCGAGGAGAAGGAGAAATGGAAAGAGAAAATGGTTGTGGCAAAACCAAAGGAAGTGGAGTTAGAGATTTAGAAGACTTATTGAAATAGATTAATTCAAACTTATCAGGATTAAGCTTAAGACATATAGAAAAACTCCAAGAGATAATAGATTGAAGGCAGGCATTATTTGATTAAGAACAGACTCAAGAGAAGAGTTAGAGAAAGTCGAATATACGTAAGAGTCATCAGCATACATTTGACTATTGAGAGAGTGAGAAGATATAATATGAGGAAGTTTAGATGTATAGAGAATGAACAGTAAAGGACCAAGAATAGAGCCTTGAGGAACACCATAATTTATAGATACATCAGTAGATTTAGAAGATTCAATAGATACATAGGAAGATCTACCAGATGGATAAGATTTATCCCACAGGAGTGCTTCACTAGTTATATTAAAAGATTTATTAAGTACACCCAGCAGCAGTGAGTGATCAACTGTATCAAATGCAGATGAAAAATCAAGACAAAGAAGAAGAGTAGAGAGGCCAAAGTCAAAAGAAACAATGAAGTCATTATGAAGCTTAAGTAGAGCAGTTTCAGTAAAGTGGCCAGGTCTGAAGCCAGATTGAGAAGAAGGAAGAAGTGAGAAAACAGTTAGATAAGCACTTATTTGTTGATACACAACTCTTTCCATAATTTTAGAGATGGAGAATAGGTATACCTTAATTACAAAATTAGGCTCGGCCGATGTTGATTCATGGCGATTTAATTAAGAAAAATTCAAAATATGAAGCACACTTTGACATTTTTTGAGATCATTTGTCACTCTTTATTTTAGTATGTGAAAAGTATGAAACAAGCAATATCTTTGAGTTATACATCGATGGGAAGCTGCAAAAAAGTAAGAATTTTTTTATTCTATTTTTCGATAAATCAAATTAAATAAAAAAATGGTGTTTTATTACAGCAACTAAATAAAAAAAACAGTTTTTGAATAAAATTTTTATTAATAAGTCTTATTTTTACAAGTTTTTTTTTCATTCGCTCCTCAAATTTGGTTAAAACACGTTTATGTTCAAACATTTAGATAATATGTCCCAAAAAATGTATTTAGTCTTTTTACTATTCAAATAAAAAACAGTTTAGGGAGTTTGTGAAAATCAGAAAATCTTCAAAGTTCATTAACAGGCATTGTTTTTAGGAACAAGTTTATATGTTTCAAGTTTAAGCTTAATTGGATGACGGAAAATAGATTACATTTTGTTAATAATATTATTTAAAAAAGTTAAAAAATTGAAAAAGTTCAACAGTGGTCTGGAACTGTATGCATCGAACCATCTGCTAAATTAATTGCTGTTGCTGTAGAAGGGAACCCACCATACCTAATGTTTGAAAAAGACAGTAGAATATTTCTGACATCAGAAAAAGGTTGGAGGTGTTCCGAAGATTATCCAGCCCCTGAATGGTACAAACAAGATGAAGAAGATGACGAAGGTCAAACAATGTGGATGGACGTTGAAGTATCAAACATACAATCAGTAACCATTGACTCAGCAACTGGGGAAATGTATTGTAAAATGAAAAGTAGGTAAATTTTGAATTTAACAGAAAATAAGTTATAGAGTATCTGTCTAAGTTGTAAGAGTTTTATGTCCAGATTATTATTATTAATTTCTGTACAACATTTTTAATTTTCCTTGTCTTATAGTAAATAAGCAGCTAAAATTTATATAAGTATACATTTTCTTCAATTTTGTCAATCATTACAATGGATGAAGTTGAACTTACTACTTCAGTAAGTTGAATTTACTAAAAAAAAAAATAATTTAAAGTAATATAGTAAATATTTTTAGCTAGCATTATGAGTCAGTTATGCAGTTTAATTGCCTTTAAATTTCTTTTATTTTTGCTTATTAAAACAAGACAATGGGTGGTAAAAGTTTAATTTTGAAAACAACATTATTTTTTTAGATTTTTGCATTAGTTAATATGGAGTCGTTTTCACCATTTTGTAGAATTATAGGATTTAAAAAATATCTGCTCAATCGCTCATCATATTTTCACGTTACTACACAAAGTGTTCTATAAAGAATGAGGTTCAACAAATATAATGTAGCATAATTTTGTTATTTTAAGTTTCTTTAATAAAAAAAATTAAATAAAACTAAAAAAATTTTTTATAGGAAAACTTTCTTCTGAGAAAGGTTTGGTTTATAAATATTTAAATTTAAAAATTAAAATGAATTCACCTAATGTTGTAACAATTTTTTTTATTTAGATTCAATCACCACAATTTCAATCATTGACGGTAGGTTATGTTATCACAATAAATATTACTTGACATTTATATACCACCGTATATATAAGTACTTCTTGGGGGCTTTACAGAACAATTGATAATAGAAATGAATAACAATAGCGATAATTGTCAACAACTTTTTTAAATTATCTCATATATTGTTTGATCATTTATAAAAAAATGTTTAGATGTGTCGATGTTTTACATTATTAAGTTTTCAAAAACGATTGTGCACCGTCCTAAGCTTACAATAAACATATTCTGTCTTAGTTTGCCTGACTCCACTAATCCGACATCTAACTTCACTCAATTTACAAAAGTAATATTTGTTGTTATACCCAAATTTTGAAGAACATACTTTTTGCATAACTTTTTTCAGTCTTTTTATGACAAAAGCACCATTGCTGTATTATGGTTCATTTGTGATTTATATAAGACTGCTTTCTAAACAGATATATCTTGTCCGTTAGGTGTTTAAATTGCATTGATTTTGATCTACAAATTTTTCATTATTTTGTGGTTGATAAATGAGTACCAGCTCCGGTTGCGGGTTAAGTCCACTGTGGGCTTGTGGAGCTAGCAAGCAATATGCGGGACCGCCATTGGGGCCATGTTGTAGAAGTGGCCACACGTCCTTTAGTTCGTGTAAGTGGCTCTCAAAAATGAATGTGCTTTAAGTTTTAAATTTGTAAGTCATCCAATACATGTGTTTATCTCTATATAACTTGTACAATAAATTTTATTAATTAAAGAAAATATTTATATGTTTTTTTTAGCTTTGCCCAACCCATCCCAACTTGACCCGACCCGATCCACTCACATGTCAAAATTTTACGTCTCGACCCGACCCAACCCGTGAACAAATTTAATTTTGACAACAAAGGTGAAAATAAGCTTGACTAAAAATTCAAAACAATTTTAAAGTTCAGTTGTAAGTTTAAAACTTTTATTACGATTTAATTTCTCAGTGAGCTTATATGCCAATTAAAAAACAAATTATATTACCAATAAACGCAGATAAACTAAATTAATAACTACAGCCTGCGTGGTGATTATGGATTTTCCAGTAAAAATTGTTTTTACATCTGATTTGAATTTTTACCTTCTTAATTTTTTTAAATTTATTCAAATGTTTTAAAAACATTGTAAATATTTATTCTTTAGATGATGTGGATCTGAAAAACAGTGAGCTTAATTTGACTTTTTTCAAAAATTGTGATTAAAAAATTGAAAAATTCATTTGAAAGCCCTAAAATGTTACACTAAAAAAATTATTACTTGTTAGAAAATTGAAAAAAATGAGGTTTGTATATAAATAAAATATAATGAGGATTTTAGATAAATAGAATATAATAAGGTTTCCTTAATTTTTTTTCAAATTGATGTTTTTTATAACATATTTAATTTAATTATTAAAAATAACTTTATTATTTTGTTTTCTTTAGTACCGACCATCGCTGACATAGGTTAGCAATATATATATATATATATATATATATATATATATATATATATATATATATATATATATATATATATATATATATATATATATATATATATATATATATATATATATATATATATATATATATATATATATATATATATATATAAAATGAAATATTCAATTAAGTGTTATTTTGGCTTGTTTATTTATTGAATCGTTCAATTTTAGGGTTTAATACTGACATTGAAACAGGTAAGCTAGTTTGACATTAGTTGTTAGCCTCCCACAAACTTTGTTTAACGTCGTTAAATTTTACAGAGCCAGAAGAAGAAAAAACTCAAAGTAAGGACTTCAAGTAAAATTATTATCAGAAGGGCCAATTTTGTTAATTTAAAATTTTAGAAATTAAAAAGTCCATGAAGGAAGTTTAGGACCAATGTCAATATTTATAGTAAAGGTTCAGATTAACGACTTTTTTTAAACGGAGTTTGGGTTAAAATTTTTAGCAATCCAGATTCAGGACTTGAACTTACTAATATTTGAGTTTGGGAACTAAAATCATCCCATTCTGCGCTATGAACTGTGGGACCACATCAAATCGCTGTTTTAATTTTTTCACGTTCGATTGTTCATAACAAATTTTAAAGACAACGTTTCTTTTTTTCTGCACTAAAAAAAACAAATACAGTTCTCTGGCTAAATAAAATTTGTTAATATAAACTTTTGCATTGTTTTACAATTTCGAAAACGACCCACGTTTTTATAGTTATAGAATTTTACTGTTAGCTCTTATTATTAATGTTAACAAATTTTTAACAGAGAATTGAGGACAGTCCATAAAATAAGTTACGCTACCTTTGACAATTTTGCCCTTTCCCTTCCACCTATCACAACCTGTCACAAATCTCGCACCTCCCTAAAGTACGTCACACTTTCGAACTGAAAAAATTGTTAAAAAATAAAAACAATTATTAAATTAAAATGGAATCTTATACACACTAATTAAAATGTATTAAATTTATGGTGGTGGTAATTTCATAGACTTAACAAGATCGACTTAACTTGTTTTTTTTATAAATCCTCTGCAGTTTGTCGGATGTTCAATTAATAAATAGTTTTATTAATATGAAGAACATCCCACATTTTACGTGTTTCTCATCTTCTGTCAGAAAGTCAACCTTCACTGTCAATTTCAGACGGCATATCTTTAATAGTATGTAAATAATCATACCCAAACAAAATAAAATAAAAAAAAGTGTGATGTCGCACATGGTCAGTACCCCCACCTCCCCTATCACAAACTGGTACACTTTTTTAAATATATATATATATATATATATATATATATATATATATATATATATATATATATATATATATATATATATATATATATATATATATATATATATATATATATATATATATATATATATATATATATATATATATATATATATATATGAATTTGAATTGAATTTGAATTTGAATTTGTCAGAGCCAAAAATATAAAACGTCTATAGAGTCTAGCAATATAAAAATAATAAGTCTGAAAGTTATATTTTTGATGTAGAGGAGCTACATAAGGTCCTCTATACTGACAGAGGCTGGAGGACTCGCGACTCCTAAGAGATGCGATCCTTGAAAGCGTTTACTGTCGAGGCGTCAATTGTGTATTGCGTAAGCGCATTCCATGAAGCGACAATCCGGTTTGTGAAGAAACTGTATCGCTCTTCGCAACCTCTGACATACTGGTGCTCCAATTTACACTTGTGGCCACGAAGGTTGTATGGCGTGTGACCGGCTGCTCGAGTTTGCGGAACGAAAAAGCTGACGTCGTCAATGTTGCGGGCAATTTTGAACTGCTCGATCAGGTCACCTCTCAAACGGCTGTCTTGTAGCGTTGTGATTCCAAGCCGTTGCAGACAATGTTCATAAGGCTGATGTTTTAGTATTGCAATGATTTTTGTTGCCCGACGTTGGACCTGCTCAAAAAGGTTAATATCGCCCTTTTGATAAGGCGACCAAGATTGAACAGCAAATTCAAGATGTGGGCGGATGTAGGAGAGGTAACGTGTACGACACAGCATGAGGCTGCGGCTGCGGAAAGCTTTTCTGAGTCGGCTGAGCATATGATTGGCTGATGACGCTGCTTTTTCGACATTTGCTCGGACCTTTAGATCATCTGAGACGAGAACACCAAGATCACGTTTACCTTTTGTGACTTCGAGTGATCGCCGCGTGCCGTCAATATGTCTCATAGAGTATTGGTGGGTTATTCTGTGTGAGCGCCCAACATGCATGATTTTGCATTTCTCGACAGTGCATTAGCCAAGTGAATGACCACTCATTTGCACGGTCAATGTCAGCCTGGAGAGTTGAGATGTCGGAAGCTGACTTGATGATGCCGATGATTTTGCTGTCGTCCGCGTACATTTTAATTTGGTGTGTGATAGTGTCCGGTAAGTCGTTAATATATAACACAAAAAGTAGTGGACCAAGAACAGAGCCTTGAGGAACGCCACTGGTCACATTCTTCCAATCGGACATACAGCCTTCAATCAAAACGCGCTGCATCTTATCTTTCAGCCACTCTTCGATCCATGTGAGTAGCATACCACGGATGCCGTAAGCTTTTAGTTTATGCAGTAAGCATTTGTGAGGTACTCTGTCGAATACTTTGGTAAAATCTGTATATACTACGTCAGCCACATAGCCGCAAGGAACAGCCTCAGTGAGTATGTCGCGAGTTTCAAGTAGATTTGTCAAGCAGCTTTTTTTCTTGAGAAAACCATGTTGATGTTTGCTGATTAAGCCGTTGACGACGCAGTGCTGCATGATGTGTTCATGTAGAATGCCCTCCATTACTTTACAGGGCACAGTAGTGAGAGAAACAAGCCTGTAGTTAGATGGTTTGAGCTTGCTGCCTTTTTTGAAGATAGGGGAAACATTTTATTTTCTCCACGTGTCCGGTATAACTTCGGGCATGAAGGAGCGCTTGTTGATGAGAGCGAGGGGTGTGGCAAACGCAGCTGCGCAATTGCTGAGAACGCGTGGGTGCAAACCGTCAAGACCCATCGATTAAGGTTTGTCAAAGCTATGGAGTCTTTTTTGAAGAATAGCTGTAGAAAAACAGCTTTCATTTACATCACAGATTGATTCGGTGCAATCTGTGAAAGCAGGAATGTTACCCTCAGGTTCGATGACAAAAACAGATTAAAAATAGTCATTGAGTGTGGAACAGAATTTTTCACGGTCCGCAGTTATGGTGCCGTCGGCTGTCTGGATAGAGTTGATGTTGTCTTTGACATACTGCTTGCTACGGACATGTGAATGAAAAAGTTTTGAATTGGATTTAGAAGCGCTGACTAGTTGTTCCTCATACGTGAGAATTGCTGACTTGACTGTTTGTATATATATATATATATATATATATATATATATATATATATATATATATATATATATATATATATATATATATATATATATATATATATATATATATATATATATACATATATATATATATATATATAAATATATATATATATATATATATATATATATATATATATATATATAAATATATATATATAAATATATATATATATATATATATATATATATATATATATATATATATATATATATATATATATATATATATATATATATATATATATATATATATATATATATATATATATATATATAGTAGCGGATTTCAAAGTTTACTTTTTTAAAATATAAAAAAACTATATAACAATATTAATTAAAAAAATTACGTTTAAAACTAGCAATAAATTTCAAATAAAAGTTCAAATTGACTAAATTTAGAAGAAAAATGGACTATTTTTCAGGTACATTGCAAAATTTTTTTCCAGCGGGCTTTATATATATATATATATATATATATATATATATATATATATATATATATATATATATATATATATATATATATATATATATATATATATATCTGAAGTATGTGAGGATAGAAAATATACGAAACTTTTAAATCAATAAATACCACCGAGGGTAGACCGCCTTTTTATTGAAACTAATAAAAGAAATTAAAATTGGTATCGTATCAAAGAATAATTATTTTGTCGAAAAATTTAAATGATTAAAATATGTGTCAACTTGGGCAAACAGCTCAACAACTCAGGAAATCTGCTCCAACGTTGTCTTTACCTCGTATGGCTCTCAAGACGTATCGATAAGGTTGTAATGCTAGTGCCCACCTCATGAGCCTTCCATTCTGATACTGTGCAGCACCCAGATACTGTAGTAGCTGGTGATCAGTTTCTAAAATGAACTCCGAGCCATAAAGATACTCTTGGAATTTCCCAATTGCCCACACAATTGCTAAACATTCTTTCTCGATAGTTGAATAATTAATCTCTCTTGGTAAAAGTTTTCGACTCGCAAAAGCTACTGGTATGCCAGTTTACACGTTTCCTGAAGCCTTTCTTTTAAGTCTAGAACATATTGATACGTTGATTTTATTTCATCTGATACAAACTCCTTGGTCCACAATTCTTTTAAGATTTGCATTGGTCCTCGCACTGTCCTTCCGTACAGCATTTCAAACGGTGAAAACCCAAGACTTTCTTGGGGAACTTCTCGGTAAGCAAATAACAAAGCTGGGATGTAGCGGTCCCAATCTCTCGGTCTTTCAGCTGCTACTTTTTTCAACATCGATTTCAGAGTACCATTAAACCTTTCAACCAAACCGTTGCATTGAGGATGATAGGGAGTCGTTACTAGTTGTCGAATCGATAGCAACCGACTCACTTTTTTCATCATATTTCCCAGAAATTGTCCTCCTTGGTCACTGAGAACTTCTGATGGCACACCAACTCGAGAAAAAATTGTAACTAAAGTCTCAGCAACTGTTTCAGTTTCAACGTTTTTCAACACCTCTGCCTCTGGATACTTGGTGGCATAATCAATTACCGTTAAAACGTAACGATAACCTCTGTCCGTTTCTGGAGACATTGGTCCCACAAGATCAACAGCGATTCTTTGGAAAGGAGTCTGAATAATTGGAACCTCTCCTAACGGAACTTTACTTATTCTTCCTATTGGTGTTGTACGTTGGCATATATCACAGGAACGACAATACCTTGTTGCGTCCGCATGAATTCCTGGCCACCAAAATGCGGAGAGAATTCTTTCAACCGTTCGTTTGACTGCCTGATGTCCACTCATGATACCTTCATGGGCTATTTTCAAAACATCATTTCTCAGCTCTTGTGGTACCAGGAGTTGCTTGACATCACGATTCTTAATCACCGTATTTCTGTACCATATATTTCTTTCCTTGACAAACATCAACTTGTTTTCATCAGTTGTTTGTGGCTGTTTCTTTAAGAATCTTTGCAAGCTTTCGTCATCTTGCTGCATTTTCTTCAAGTCTTCAACACTAATGTCGTTGATTGTAGACTTTACCACGGTTAACGGCCTGATTGTAGACCTTTGCTGTTGACTTCTAGTTATTGCTGCTGCTTCTTCACCTAAGTCACTGACACTTTTTGCATTTTTTGCGCCGTCAACATTTCCTATGACAAGATCATACAAAGGTCTTTTCATGCATAGGGCTTTACCGATCCCGTGTAAAATGGAGTCTCGATGTCGATTTCAGCTACCGGAAAAATTCGAACGGTACCGTCAATCAATACGCAGCGTTGATCCGAGCCAATCATTTGATGGCTCTGGACAAGCGAACGGCGAACAACCACAGTGGAACAGCCTGTGTCTCTCAGGACGGATACTTTTCTTTTATTGATATATCCTTGAACGACAGGCATTTCGACTTGACAATTTGTTGACGAGCGAAATGCATCCACGATAACGGGAAATTGACATCCGCATGACATCTTACATTCGGCTCCGTGTTCTCCATTGCATCCTTGAATAGCAGGTGTTGAACTGGCGTCGTTACAAAATTGTCGTTTTGTACCCACCATGAAACCGTTTTTTCCCATCCTACCACCAGTAACCAAAGCAGCAGTTTTTGTTATCTGGAAGCAGTTTCTTGACACGTGACCAAATTTGCCGCAGTTCCAGCATCCGCTTCTACTTGTCTTGTCGTGGACTCTATTTGAAATTGTCGTCAACTTCGAAGAACGCCACTGCCTCTGCACTCTGCCGCAAAATGTCCGACCCGCCCACAGTTGAAACAGTTTTTTGATTTCTTGTAACTTTGTTCGCTGACTTCAGAAAGACTTTCTTCTCCGTGCGCATCCAAATACTGCCTTGCAAAATCACTCAGTTCTTGAAGATTTCGTGGAGCGCGTTCTTTCAGAAACAAGGCCATTTCTTTGGAGCAGCCATTCACATATTGCTCCATCACCAGAAGCATTGACAAACCCTCGTAGCTTTCTTCGGCTTCTGACAGCTCAACCCACCGCTGCAAGTAGCTCTGCAAACGAACTAAAAAAGAGTCGGGAGCCTCGTTCTTTTCAGGTCTAGCAGTTCTAAATTTTTTTATGAATCCATCTTCTGTTAATTCATAGCGTCGTAACAGAGCTTTTTTCAAAACGTCGTAATTTCCAGCCTGGTCAGACGGCAACCTGGAATAAACTTCCAAAGCCTTTCCTTTCAGCAGGGTTGACAAAAATATAGCCCATTCTGATTTTCTCCAGGATTGAATTTCAGCCACTCTTTCAAACCGAGACAAATACGCGTCCATGTCATCTTTCTCATCCTCAAAACATGGTAACTTGGGTCCTGATGCCACATGAGTTTAACCGACGGAACTTGTCTGGTTGAGGTTGTTTTTCTTGATTTCCAACTCGAGCCTGGTTATTTCACGGTCTTTGTCTTTTTGCTCATTTGCCATTCTTTCCAGTTTGATTCTGGTTCTATCCACCTCCATTTTCATCTTATCTGCCTGCAGCTGTGTCTGCAATTGTGCCTCTCTGTCTACATTTCTTTGTGTCCTCTCTTCTGCCTGTTGCTCTTTAACAAACAACTGCAGTTCGGTATCTTTATACCCCAGACTTTCTCCAAGTTCTTTCAGTTTTTGAATACTGGTCATGACAAAACTTCTAACAAAAAAACTCCGCAAAACAACTTCAAAACAAACGTTACAGCTTCTTTATTTGCCCACGTCGACAAATTATTTTTCCAGTCTCGTCGGGGTTGCCAAAAATGTCAACTTGGGCAAACCGCTCAACAACAAAACTCCAACTTCAACTTAAGAGGTCTTTATTATTAAATAAAAAATTAACAAAACGGAAAATGTAACTTCAATACGAAAATTCGCCAATTCAACAATTCACCACAATTCGCTCCTAACTACGTGACAACCACTCTCGAGCTCGACTCTCACTAAACTCCAAAAACTCCGCGCATAGTTTTCTCCCTAAACAGCACGCTAGCCACTAATATACAACAACTCCTACAACTACAGGTGAACATTCATACTACAACAAATAGCGAGCGTACACACAACACATCCCATCCACCAATAATCACATACACCACATGTCTATCTTGACAATATGTTTATCTATAAAATGATAAACATCAAAGCTTTTAACGATTTTCCTAAATTTTCCATGTTGTTACAAATTTGTAAATGTTTTGGTAATTTGCATGAGTAACTTTGACATTATAATCGTTTTTTTTAAACAGAAGATTTTGACCCAGGTTGGTGCTATTGATCGTTACTTGTCAAACCTCAAAACGCGTTTTATATTTTTAATTCTTTTTTTATATTAGTCTGCTTGCATAAAGTGTTATTTAAGTTAACAGAAACTGAAACGGAATTATCCGTTAACGGATTTAAAATAATTCCATAAACGAAAATTTAAACTGTAACGTAAATTGCTGAAAATACGGGAACGAAATTGAAATTGAAATGAATAAAACTTAATCGATGCTGAACTGGGAAAAACGGAAATAAAAACTGAAATGAGAAAAACTTACATATAATTTTCTTGAATGGTCCAAACATGACTAAATGCAGTGATGACGAGTACTTAAGTCCTTTCGCGAATGTGTACTTAGTACTTGTACTTAAGTACATTTTTAGTGTACTTTTTAAGTAAGTACATTTCAAAAGTAGCTAAGTACTTCAAAAAAATTGCTTTATTTTTATTTTTAAAACGATTTATTTAAATTATTTATAATATGTAAACCTAAAAATAAGTGTTTATGTAACAGATTCTATGCTCGAGCATTTTTTGTTGTCGAGGTTATGCTTTGTCATTCTAGTTTTTACATTAGTGTTTCTTACAAGATGGTCGATATATTGTAACGTACCTATAACTGCAAAGTTAGTCAAGTTTTCCCTTTAGTTGTGAGGACTTATTTTAGTGAAATAGTTTCTGACAATGGAGATTATTTCAGATTATATAAAAACTCTTTGCCGTCTTTGCAAGCCTAAAAAGAATGCTATTCGCGGTCAATACAAAGCTCCTTCGAATTTCACCAAGCATATTCAAGTACGTTAAGAATGAGAATTTTGATAATTTGTAGGCTAAGAACTTTAAATTTTGTATTATTTGGTTTTAGAGAGCTCATGGTAAAAACCACATCGTCTCAATGCACGTGCAAAGCATGCAAGTCAAACGAAGGGCGTCTGGAAATGTTAATAGCCCTAGTTCATATGCAAGCAAATACGGTTAGACAAAATGTCAGAAAACCATGTTGTGACTTATAATGGGAACAGTTTTGTAAAAGCATTTAAAGAGCATGCTGAATCAAGCATATTAGAGTTGGAACCATCAGAGAGCAAATACAGTGATTCTGGGACATCGAATACAAGACTAGTCATCTACAGATATCCCGCTGTTTCACACCCATACTTTAAGGTTTGCTGGCTGTCATTGACACATTGTAAGATGGCTGAAAAATTGTTTGTAGTTGAAGTCAATCGTATGAATGAAACAAATACTTTTCCAGAAGCAGAGGTTGTGACAGCATCAATTTGCGGATTCTATGGGTTTTATGAACCAGGTTCAGAAAGTAATGATTCAACTCAAAAGACATTTGGTGATGTTTCTTAATAAATATTTGGTTTTATCCTGATCAATAAAAATTTTCAAGGTACTTGAATACTTGTACTTATAAGTACAATTTAAAAAATGTACTTGTACTTATGTACAAAATAAATAATGTACTTGTACTTAAAGTACATTTAACACAGAGTACTTTGTACTTATACTTGAGTACATTTTCTGAGTACTTACGTCAACACTGACTAAATGTAGTTTATTAAGCAGCTATTAGTTATATCTGCAAAATTTTGGTGTTACGAAAGTTTTATTGCTTACGTGTTTATGGATCTCGTGGATATCTTTATATCAAGATATGATCGATCGATCTCTAATAAAAATCTACACAACCTGAACCGGCTTATAAAGTTATTTAAACATAATAGGCTGGGGCTTTTCATGTCTCGTATTTATTAGTTCCAAATTCGTATTGGCCCAGTCGAGATTAGCAAATCGATAAAATAAATTAAAAATTGATTACATAAAAATACTTGTAACAGATGCGAATATTAGAATTAGGTATTGTTACGATATCACCAAATCGTATACCGGGCTCAATAGAATGGTCTTGATGTTTTATTGGAAAATAATAAATGAAGCTTTGTTACGGCTAGTTATACCGTCTGGTTTAATAATAATGTCCATAATAGTTATTCGAAGTCCTTTAACGTCTATCAATGGGAAAACCTATTGTAAAAAAAGCGATTTTACATTATTACCCCCTTCTTAATTCTGTTCGTCCCGAACAGCATATCGCTTTTAAGAAATGCGACTCGGCCACGAACACCAAAATACCTTGATCTTTACTCGTGGCTTTGACCGCAATTCGCAAACAACATGGTCAAGTCTCTTGACCGTTTGACACAGTTTCTTCCAGTCCTTCTTTGGCTCATCAACAGAGTCTTTCTTTGGCTCATCGTCGCCATTTTTGCACGGTTCATCACAGCCTTTTTTGCATGCCTCGTCCTGAACATCTTTGCACGGTTTATCGGAATTGTCTGCTTTTTCTTCTTCCTTCACATCTTTTAGATCTTTCTCAAGAAACTCTTCAAAAAGTTTTTCGAAAACACGTCGTTCCATAAATCCAATAAATCCATTCATCAAACTGTTATTTGATTTTACAATGACTCTTAGTCTATCTGATCTAGAATCTTCTGTGGATTCATCTGATTTAAAACCCTCGGTACCGTTCTCTGTTCTTGTCTCATTTTTTCCAGAGTTTTTGCTTGCTGCATTGCTATTGTTGTTTTGGAGAAGTTCATCGCCGTCATGTTTGTTTTCTTCCAAGCTACAATCGAACGTTTTCTTTTCACATTCCAACTCGGCTCTTTCGTCGGTGTCAACTTTCGTATCGTCCAGCGGATCTTTCTTCAAATTATCGCCATCGTCTCTCAAATCAGTGTCTTCTTTTATTGTCAAGTTAACTTTGACGTATTTTTCCATTGGAGTTTCGTCCGTTTCTAAATCTTCGGTTGCTTCATCCGAGTCAGATTCTTCACTAAAATCTGACCCTGAATATTCGGTGCCGTCGTCTGTTATGGAGGCTTCCGTTTCAGAACCGTCGCTGTATGGGTGAAAGTCATAGTTGTTATTGCCATTATTATAATCATCATCGTCACTTTCATCCTCATCGTTTTGCATTTCGTTTTCAACATTCTTCTCATCTTCTTTAGTTTGGTTTTTGACGTCCAAACCGACTGTATCACTGTCACCATCTTTGCATGGTTCATCTTGAGCATCTTTGCAAGGTTCCTTATCATGACCGTCTTTGACAGGCTCATCATCATGACCCACCTGACTTGTGCAGTCTTTTCCGTCGTCATCCGTCACATGCTCTGAGACACAGCTGGTGGACTCCAGTTCAAATTGGGTTTCGCCGCAGCAACCCACATCACCAGCAGCCCGCTGGTCCAGAACCGTGTCCACCACTGCCTCAGCCAACCCTGCGACCAAACTCTCAACAGTTGTACCGGCTGCTGCCACTTTGTTTCCGTGGCCAAAAATCATTCCTTCTCCTGTCTTCTTCTGTGCTGCCATGTTTTCTTTCGCTCGTTGTCTTTCTTCCTCCAGCAATTTGTTTTTTAATTTCCTTCGCTTGACCACAGCTTCCTCGTCAATGTCGAATAGATATTCGTCGTCGTCAGGCCCATAGCCCTCATTTACTAACGCGGCTAAGAGGCGTTCCATAAGTTCGTCCTTTTTACCTGTATCGCTCAGGCCACGTTTCTCCAGCTCGTCTTTCATTTCACTCGCCCAAAGCTCATCCAATGATTTCAAAACCATTCTTGTATCCCACTTCTGACACCAGTGTTACGATATCACCAAATCGTATACCGGGCTCAATAGAATGGTCTTGATGTTTTATTGGAAAATAATAAATGAAGCTTTGTTACGGCTAGTTATACCGTCTGGTTTAATAATAATGTCCATAATAGTTATTCGAAGTCCTTTAACGTCTATCAATGGGAAAACCTATTGTAAAAACAGCGATTGTCTAATAAAAATCTACACAACCTGAACCGGCTTATAAAGTTATTTAAACATAATAGGCTGGGGCTTTTCATGTCTCGTATATATTAGTTCCAAATTCGTATTGGCCCAGTCGAGATTAGCAAATCGATAAAATAAATTAAAAATTGATTACATAAAAATACTTGTAACAGATGCGAATATTAGAATTAGGTATAATTTAGTAGGCCGGCTAACTGATCAAAAACCCCTTCATCGTGCAAACGCTATTGACAAGCAAAAAAATTGCATATTTGTAATCAGAAAAATATGCTTGTAATTACCCGATATTGCCACATTCTGTAAAATTTAGAAAAAAAATCACTTTTTTGGTCCCGCTCCTGTATGAATAGTGTATTATCACAGGCGATCAAACTGGCAAAAAAATTCAAATATTTTGATTTTCAGTTGGTTTGCATATGTTTAATATAAAGAATAAAGAAAACAAGAAAAAATAGATGATTAATTAAATTTTGAGTGAGTAGACCTACGGAAAGAGACACGCAATTGAGGCAGAGTCATGTCTGGTTTCCTTAGGTCTACTTACTCAAAATTTAATTATCATCTATTTTTTCTTGTTTTCTTTATTTTTTATATTAAACATATGCAAACCAACAACAAAAAAACAAAATATCTCAATTTTCAAGATCAAGTATTATTTTACAATCAACTGTATCATTGTAAGTTCATTGATCGACAGTGGAGAATCACACAATAAGAGTTATAGTAGATTATAGAATGAGATTTTAAAATGAAATGAACTGTTACAATAAGCAATTTTAATTATTAACATGACAGTTCATTGTTCTATTATATTATTGACTGAATTTATAATGAGATCACCAGAATTGAAATTAAAGTGAAAACTTAAATAACACTACTTGCAGATGCTTTTCACTAGAGTTATAATTTTGTTTAACGTTAAATATCATTAAGATAATTATTCTTGTATTGAATAGCTCATTCAATCAGTGTTTACCTTGAAGCTGATGACAGCGTTGAATCTTTATACATTGATGGTCGAAAGAGGCCGCATGTTTATACCAACATAACTACAAAAACTATCTTAGTACCAATCTGGGCCAAAGTAGTGGCAGTAAAAGTAAAGAACGAAAGAGGTTTCTGTGGTTTGTTAGCATGGAGTTTGCAGTCAGATGACTATGAAACGCCAGGAAATTGGAGGTGTCATCATCTACAA
The DNA here is from genome assembly GCA_963978895.1 of Erpobdella octoculata. Classification (NCBI taxonomy): domain Eukaryota; kingdom Metazoa; phylum Annelida; class Clitellata; order Hirudinida; family Erpobdellidae; genus Erpobdella; species Erpobdella octoculata. Next base: position 21,468,954 of record OZ022243.1, on the reverse strand, counting down.
CCTGGAGAGGGATGGACAGATATTTCTTTCAACGATCGTATTTTACCATCTGCAGTTGTAGAGAATCGCCCATATCCTAATAACATTGCAAAAGCCAGATGGGTTGGCACAAAAATACCAACAGCAAACAAAATTTATTGCCGTGTTATTGGTTAGTGTTCTTTTTTACAAACATTTATTTAGATTACAATCTGTGTGTGTGTGGCTTTCTCTGTACGCAAATCTTGCAAGTAAAATTTAACCAGTTTTTTTACTAGCTATTATTATTATTATTATTATTATTATTATTATTATTATTATTATTATTATTATTATTATTATTATTATTATTATTATTATTATTATTATTATTATTATTATTATTATTATTATTATTATTATTATTATTATTATTATTATTATTATTATTAAAAACGATCATTTGCCGTGTGCAGCAGAAGCCGCTTAAAGGGCGCTTAACAGTTGCAAAAATAAGTCAGTTAATTAATAGAAATGTGATCCAAAAAAATAAAAGTCTATAAAAAATTCCAAAAAAAATAAGATGAAAAAAATAAAATAAAAAAGTGGCAAAAATTAATAATACAGAAATATAAAAGCAGCTCGAGGGGCGCATAACAAAACTATGTAACAAATGAACGATGAAACAAGTGGTCATGGGTAATCCGCGAATTGAAAAATGCGAGTGAGCTGCGAATGGGTGAAAGGGTAAACCGCGATTTTTTTGCGAAAAGATTTGGTGCGAAACAAGGTATAATTTGCCTAATTTGCAAACACATTTTCACAATGCTAATTATAATATTAAATTACTAGAGATAGCCCGTCAAAAATGACGGAAGTTTTAAAATACGGCGCCCGTTATTATAAGAATAGTCAACAAAAACAAAATGACATTTGATAACCATAAAAAAAAATTTATATATAAGCAAATTTAATTAGATTTTTTATTGGGTTTAAATTTTCAATTTACTAACGTATTTCATATAAATTCAAAGGATGTAAAAATTAAAGTGTGCAATAATTAGTTATTATTATTAAAGAATTTCAGTATACACGACATTTCTTGTGAATTGACGGCCATCGTTGAGAAGTGGTCCTTGCTGTGGATTTGGTTCAATATGTACTTTGACTTGACGGGAATTTCTTGATCGAGAGAGAGCGACATACAGCTGTCCGTGAGAGAATACTGCTGTTTCTAATTGAATTCCTACGTGGTCGAATGATTGCCCTTGACTTTTGTTTATGGTGATTGCGTAAGCCGGTATGATCGGATATTGCCTTCGTTTTAAAATGAATGGAAGAGTGGTTTCTGATGGAGCTAAATCAATGCAAGGAATAAGAACGGAATCTCCCTTATTGCATTCAGAGATAATTTTTGCTTTGATGCAATTTTGCGCGAGCTCTTCAATCACTAAACGTGTTCGATTACACATGCCCTTTTTCGGATTAAGATTTCTTAACAGCATTATGATGACTCCTTTTTTCAATAGCAAAGCATGAGGAGACATTCCTGAGGGGGTCTGTTCATTAAAAAATTCAACTGGAAAATTGAGAGTATCATTTGGGTCCTCGCTAACTAATGAATCAGCGCTATAGTAAATTTGTGCATCGCCATGGATTAATTCAATTATTCGTCGATTCATTTCTAGCGTCTGTGCGTTTGTTGGAGCAACAATGACTCTCTTTGACAGCTCTTCCGCTGACACATGCTCAATGTTAGCGAAGATGATATTTATGAGATCTTGTGATGTTATCATCTCTCTCGGAATCTCGATTGTGTCTTTTTAATAGATACCTGGTGTTGCTGGTAATGTCCCTGATCCAACTTGAAGAAGCCACTGATTGTGATTGTCTTGACCATCGCTACGCATGTTTACTGTCAAGGAAAGTACTTGAAATTTGTTCCACAGTGAGCTGGATTTTATGCAACTTTCAATAATTTCTGTACGCGTTCCTCTTTGTACGACTGGAAGAGTCTGGCGAAAATCACTGCATAGAACTAAAACTTTTCCTCCAAAGCTTACATCATTTTTCATCAGTTCACGCAAAAGCAAATCTATGCAACGTAGTCCATTTTTTGGCAGCATTGTGATCTCATTGATGACGATAAGGGAGGCTTCGCGTAAAGCAGCAGCTTCAGGTGAATTCAATCGCATTGAGGAGACTGATGTGTCAAGCAAAGGAACAGGAAGCTTAAAACCGCTGTGAACTGTGCGACCTCCTTTCAGCAATGTGGCAGCAATACCGGTGGTAGCAAATGGCAAAACTGTGAGTCCATTTCCACGAAAGTATGCCATCAGTGTCGTGTACAAATACGTCTTGCCCGAACCGCCTGGGCCATCAACATAAATGAGTTTACATTCTGCATGCAAATTCTCTACTGCTATCAAAATCTTAATGTATGCTGCTAGCTGTCCTTCATTCAATTTCTCAATCTGTTCAGCTGCTTGACGTGCTTCTTCCTCTTGATCGAAAATTTGTTCGTCTCTTGGCGCTTCTCCAGCTGGAATTCGCAAACCTACACCTGCACAGGACATTCCATGCTGCTTAAGAACAAAGTTGATATCGTGAAGTGTAAAATTTCGTGATATTTCTTCACTATATCTTCTCGAGTAGTCAAGTGATAAATTATTATTAAAAGCTGAACTTAAATAATAGGAAAAACAAAACTAATAAATATATATATATATATAAATATACATATATATATATATATATATATGTATATATAAATATACATATATATATACATATATATATATATATATATATATATATATATATATATATATATATATATATATATATATATATATATATATATATATATATATATATATATATATATATATATATATATATATACATATACATACATAAATATATATATATATACATACATACACACACACACACATATATATATATATATATATATATATATATATATATATATATATATATATATATATATATATAGCGTTACAGAATCATTAAACAGGGACGTGGTCTACTATTATATTAATTATTATGACATTATTCCTAGGAGTAGATTAAATAAATAATTGAATTATCAATTATCATACATACATACATACATCTATATATATAAAAGAACATGTGCTGACTGACTGACGGACTGATAATCAACGGCGAGCTCAAACGCCTCATCCTAGGAACGTGAAATTTGGAACTTATATTACTTTTATGGCGTAACCATACACTAAAAAAAGATTTTTGAAAATTTTGCTCCTGAGGGGAAGAAACTGAAAAACAAACTTTTTTCGAAAACAATGTATATCTCAAAAACCAAAAATGAGGAGATTTTTAAAATAAAAAAATACGTGTTTCACCATTTTTTGAAAATTCGGTTTCCCGGACTTCAAATGTGGGTTGGAAAATTGGTTTATTTGGTTTTTAAAGTAGCTGCTACTCAAAAACTGTGAATGCTACAGGAGTAAAAATTAGTATTTAGTTTCTACTCCAAAAATAATGAAATACGTGTTTTAGCATTTTTTGAAAATTTGGTTTCCAGGACTTTAAATGTAGGGTGGAAAATAGGGTTATTTGTTTTTTAAAAAAAAGCTACTCAAAAACTGTAAATACCACAGATGTAAAAATTAGTATTTAGTTTCTATTTTAAAAATAAAGATATACATGTTTCACCATTTTTTACAAATTTGATTTCCAGGACCTTAAATGTGGGGTGGACAATAGGATTACTTGGTTTTTAAAGTAACTGATACTCAAAAACTGTAAATGCTACAAAAATGAAAATTAGTATTCAGTTTCTACTCTAAAAATAATGATATACGTGTTTCACTATTTTTTGAAAATTTGGTTTTCAGGACCTCGAATGTGGGGTGGAAAATTGGGTTACTTAGTTTTTAAAGTAACTGCTACTCAAATACTGTAAAAGTAAAAATTAGTGTTTAGTTTCTACTCTAAAAATAAGGATATATGTGTTTATCATTTTTTGAAATTTTGGTTTTCAGGACCTCAAATGTAGGTTGGAAAAAAGTTTCTTTGGTTTTTAAAGTAACTGCTACTCAAAATCTGTGAATGCTACAGATGTCAAAATTAGTATTTAGTATTTACTCAAAAAATAATGATATAAGTGTTTCATCATTTTAAAAAAATTTGGTTTCCAGGACCTTAAATGTGGGGTGGAAATAAGTTTTATTTGATTTCAAAATAACTTTCTACTCTAAAAATAAGGATATATGTGTTTCATCATTTTTTGAAATTTTGGTTCTCAGGACCTCTAATGTGGGATGGAAAAAAGGTTTCTTTGGTTTTTAAAGTAACTGCTACTCAAAAACTGTGAATGCTACAGATGTCAAAATTAGTATTTAGCATTTACTCAAAAAATAATGATATAAGTGTTTCAACATTTTTTAAAAATTTGGTTTCCAGGACCTCAAATGTGGGGTGGAAATAAGGGTTATTTGATTTCAAAATAACTGCTACTAAAAAACTGTAAGTGCTACAAATGTAAAAATTAGTATTTTGAAGTTTTGTGCCGGTTAAAAGTAGCTAATTCCAGTTTATCACAGACCGGGCCAAGCCGTTATTTTAGAGTCTTCACACGGGCCAAGCCAAGCCTTAAACCAAAGTGGGACGGGCCGAGGTTTATTACCGAGTTTATAGATATTTTATTGACTTTAGGGTTTTCAGTTGGGCCGGGCCTGAAGTCAAGGTGGGACGGGCCGAAGTTTTTCATCAAGTATATAGAACTTCTAGACCTGTAAGAATAAGCCAACAAATCTAAATGGGTCGCTTCTATTGCCCGGCGGTTCGCCGTGGTTGCAATAGGTAAAATTACTACTGTATCGGCAGTCACGCTGTATGTCTACCTAAAATTAAACCCTAACCCTTTAGAAAATATGTACATCTTTATTAATTAATCGAAAGATCAATTGGTTTGGCAAAACCGCCTGGACAACAGCCCTTTTACCTTTTATTGCATTGGATACCGGCGCCTACTGCCTGGGTAATAGTTATAACGTCTGAATGTAAGGCAATGGATTCTCAAAATAAAGAATCTTTCTGTGTTACACAATTACTATTTTCCATATATACACTGCATGAAATTGGATATAGTAAGAAAAATATTTAGAGCATGACCTAAAATTGAACAAAAATCAAATAAAAACGAAAAATTGTTAACTGAATAAAATAAAAATAAAAACAAAAATTATTTCAAAAACTGTAATAAAATAAAAACTAAAATTACTTGATGAACTAAAATAAAATAATAATAACAAATAAAATTTAAGAATAAAATAAAAATAAGAACTAAAATAACACTGATATATATATATATATATATATATATATATATTATATATATATATATAAATATATATATATATATAGTTCTCGCTCGCTCACCCGCTCCTTCGCTCCGCTCATTTTGTGACGGATTTAAAATTTTTTTCTCTATATTTGATTCCCCATGACTCTCAAGGTTGTGTGAAAATTTCATTACGATCGGATGAATGGTGTAGCAATGAATAAATAACATACATATATAAATGCAAATTTTCATCTATATATATAAAAATGAATGTTTGTATATATGTATATATGTATATATTCATGTCCTTTATGCATTGCTACACCATTCATCCGATCGTAATGAAATTTTCACACAACCTTGAGAGTCAAGGGGAATCAAATATAGAGAAAAAATTTTGAAATCCGTCACAAAATGAGCGGAGTGGAGCGGGTGAGCGAGCGGGAACTATATATATATATGTTTGTGCGTATGTATGTGTGTATGTATGTATGTGTATGTGCATGTATGTGTGTCTGTGTGTGTGTTTATGTATGTACTAGCGAAGATACCCGGCGTTGCCCGGGTTTTTTAGAGGGTTTTCTAATGTTTGTCTCTTTCTCTTCCGTTTCCTTTCCCACCTGCTTTCCCACTCCTGTTCGCCTTCCCGTTTTCGGTCGTTTTCCCGCTGCCGGTCGCTTTCCCGTTTTCGGTCGTTTTCCCGCTCCCGGTCGTTTTCCCGCTCCCGGTCGTTTTCCCGCTCTTGGTCGCTTTCCCGCTCCCGGTCGCTTTTCCGCTCCCGGTCGCTTTTCCGCTCCCGGTCGCTTTTCCGCTCCCGGTCGCTTTTCCGCTCCCGGTCGCTTTCCCGCTCCCGGTCGTTTTCCCGTTCCCGGTTGCTGTCCCGTTTCCGCTCACGTTTGCTCTCCCATTCCCGCTCACGCTTGCTTTTCCGTTCCCGCTCGCTGTCCGTTCCGGGTCGCTTTCCCGTTTCTATAATAGACAAACTAACCCTCAAACATTCATATATATATATATAGTCTTAGCAAATCTATTTTACGTTTTATAGGCTAACAGAAGTTATGAAAGAATGTAAAAGAGAAAATGAACGTGAACGGCAACGGGAACGGGAGAGCAACCGGGACCGGGAATGGGAGAGCAAGCATGACCGGAAACGGGAGAGCAAGCGTGAGCGGGAACGGGAAAGAGACCGGGAACGGGAAAGCGACCGGAAACGGGAAAGCGACCGGGAACGGGAAAGCGACCGGGAACGGGAAAGCGACCGGGAAGGGGAAAGCGACCGGGAACGGGAAAGCGACCGGGAACGGGAAAGCGACCGGGAACGGGAAAGCGACCGGGAACGCGGAAAGCGACCGGGAACGCGGAAAGCGACTGGAATCGGGAGGGCAAGCTTGGAAGGAAACGCGAGCAAGAGAGAAAATCGATAACAAAACTTCTGAGCGGGAAAGCGACCGGGAGCTGGAAAACGACCGAGAGCGGAAAAGCGACCGGGAACGCGACGAAAACGGGAAAGTGGAGAAGTAAACGGTAGCGAGAGAGACAAACATTAGAAAAACCTCTAAAAACCCCGGGCAACGCCAGGTAACCCCGCTAGTTTATATATATATATATATATATATATATATATATATATATATATATATATATATATATATATATATATATATATATATATATATATATATTTATGTGTGTGTGTGTATGTATATATCGGTTGGGTCTGACCTATTTCTTTTTTAGTCACTTCATAAAACAAAGCAGATGTAATTTTATATAATTATCTTTAGATCTAAATAAGTGTTTATCAACCACAATAGTTTGGATTATAATTATTATCATTAATTTAGAATAATAAAGATATTACAATTGGCGACGAAGATGTCAAAGGACCAATATTCAAGCATACCACAATTGCATAAGTATCTAATGGATAAAAAAGCTCGAGATGACGCAGGGCAATAGATCTGTCGAAGTGAGACCAGATCTCTACAAACGAATTGAGCAATTTGTTTACGATCCTGATCAAGGACTTACATTCACTGATTGGATTGGGCGATTTGAAGAATCTGTTCAGTCAGTCGGAGGCTCATCAATGAGTGATTCAGAAAAAAGGGCAACTCTGACCCGGAAGCTTCAACAAAACAAATACATGCTACTTAAAGGTAGTATATTACCGAGAATATTTGACGGTCTCAGTTATGAGGAGACAAAAGTTGGCTAGAAAAACTGTTTGGTGATAAAAAAAAAGTACTCATCAAAGACGGTTTGATTTTGAAAACGTCCAAATAAGAGACTCAGAGACCTTCAGGGCATTTGGCACAAGGGTGAATAGGCTGTGCCACGAAACACACTGGGAAAATTTCACAAAAGAAGCCAGTATATGCTTAAATTTTATATGGGGATTGAAGGATCCGAATTATTTAAACATAAAGCACAAATGACTGCTCAAGGTAGAACAAGACTGCTCACTGGAAGAGCTTATTGAAGAATGTAAAAGGATAAAACTGTTACATATAGAACAAATGATAATTTCAGATAGAGAAACCTTAGTTAGTAAGGTTAATCACTATTCAGAAAGATCACCTACAAAATCTCCCAGCAAGGAAATCCGGGATTGACACGTAAAAAAATGATTGTTTTTGCTGTGTAAAACTGGGACATTTTGCTGCCAACTGAAAAACTGTTGATGAAAGTCCTAAAAGAAATTTCAGTAGAAAAAGAAGCCCAAATTTAAGAAGGAGCCCAAGTCTGCCGTATAGACGACACGAAATACGGCAAATCAAGACATTTCCCAACAAGCGAGCAGTTATAGCAGCCAATAGAAGATACACCACGGTGAAATTTGGTGATGTCGAAGTTAAGATGCAACTGGATTCCGGAGCCGATGTCACAATCATCAGTACAAAAACTTGGGTGAAGATTGGTTCACCAAGGCACCATCATGTAAGCAGTCTGGAACTGCACGTGGGCGGGCTTACTCAGAGTGTCAGGTTTTTCATATTCTGAATCGTCTAAAAAAACTGCAACCGGATTGGACAAGCTTTCGGCATGGTACCTGCGTCTGAGTGCCCCAATTTTTTCTGCTTATGTGACTTATCTCTTCAATCGCTGAGTATCAGAGGGAGTCGTGCCGAGGCAGTGGACAAGAGCGTGCATCCGTCCAATTTCCAAAGTGGCAATACCTTCGAAACCATCGGACTACAGACCGATCTTGGTAACCCCAATACTGTCCAGAGTGTTTGAAAGATTGATGGTTAAAAATTTTATTTATCCAGCAATGATGAATCCACCCCCGGGATTGTTCTTCGAAAACTAGTTTGCATTCAGACCGGGTGGTTCGCGCACTGCGGCAATCATTCCCATTCTGCAGACGGTCAGCATCACGTTTCTGGAAAATCCATTCGCTGTGATGATGTCACTGGATTTCAGCAAGGCTTTCGATACCATCAGACACTCCACACTAGTTAATAAGCTTTCACAGCTTGTGCCTGACGCTTCATCAACATTGTACAGAGTTCAATGGCTCAAGGTCACAATTTGTATCTGTAAATTCAAGTGTGATACAGAGCTCAGGCGTTGGACCAACGTGTTATGCCATTGCAGCGTCGGATTTGCGGCCTTCAACACTTGGTAGTGAAATAATCAAGTTTGCAGATGATTTTAATCTGCTCCTGCCAACAGTCAATATAAGCAACCGTTCTTCAAAGTTGCGGCACATTCAGACATGGTCCGAGAATAACAACCTGCAATTGAACTGTAACAAGTCCTGAGAAATAATATTTCACAGACCACGTACAACCGTCGACGTGCCCGAGCTACCTGGCGTTCCTCGAGTTACGAGCCTCAAACTCTTGGGGGTAACATTAAATAATAAGTTTTCAATGGAGGAACATGTATCAGACATTATATCGTTAACGGCTCGAGCACTTTATGGACTCCGTGTGTTGCACTCCCATGGAATGAAGAATCGAGAACTACAAACAGTCTTCAACTCTACGGTGATGGCAAGACTTGTTAATGAGGGACAGAGAGATCGACTTGATGGATTTCTTAAGAGGTCTACTCGTGCTGGATTTTATGACGGTTTACGGACATTTGCCGAACTGAGTGACCAGGCTGACAGAAAATTGCTCCGGCGAGTTATGGAAGATAATAGTCACCCGTTGAATCAATATTTCCAATGAAATCTCCGCGAATTTATAACATGCGTCGAAGACCTCATGACTACCAACCCCCGAACAAACATAATAGTCTTTTCTCAAAAAATTATCTGATTTGCATATTTTATGAACTGTAAGCTTTGCAAATTCTGTATTGCATTTTATTTTTAAGTTTATTTTTTCATTCATTTTTTAATCATTATTTTATTATATTTTTTATTTTTTCTTTATAATTATAATTATAATTATTACTTATTTTTTTTACTTATTTATTGCTGTAAGCCATTGCGGTCTGACGATGGTCTGAATTAAAACGAATTGAATTGAATTGAGATAAGGCAACAACAAAAATTGGTGCTGCAAACGGTACTGAAATTCAAGTACTAGGTGAATTTGAAACAAAATTTTCGTGCGCAGGATTCAGAGGCAATGGAAGCTGTTTTGTGGCCAAAAATACAACACAACTTCTAGGAATTGAATGGATGGATCAACTTCCACCAATGATAAAAGCGTTTGATGTAATCTGTTGTTCTGTTGCAGAAAAGCCTTCGCAGGAAGAAAACAGTTTAGCTGTTCGGTTACAAACATAGTTTCGAAATGTTTTCAAAAACGAATTGGGCCATTGCAGTAAAAAGAAAGCAAGATTGCTCCTTAAGTCAGAGTCTCAGCCAAAATTTTGCAGACCACGAAAAATACCTTTTGCTTACGAAGAAATAACCATTAGGGAACTTGAAAGACTAGTCAATGTAGGAGTTCTTAAAAGAGTTGAATACAGTTACTGGGCGGCACCGATTGTGGTTGTTCCAAAGAAAAGCGGAACGGTGCGCATCTGTGTTGATTTTAAAACAGGCCTTAACGATGCGCTTGAGATGCACCAACATCCACTTCCAACACCGGATGAAATTTTTTCAAAATTAAACCGAGGAGCTTGGTTTACTCAAGTAGATTTTGCTGATGCATATCTACAGTTGGAAATGGACGAATCGTCAAAAAAGCTCGTTACGATCAACACCCCTAAAAGTCTATATCAGCACCAGAGACTTCAAAAAAAAATTAATTGATACTCCGGGGGGATGAATCCATGGTTATCACTTGAACTGGCATTCCAAAACTGAAAGGTGTCAAAAAACGGAAATATTCAGAAAACTGTTTCATGTATGGTTTCACTTGTATTACTGACAAAGGAGACACGACGAACGACCGAATTGTTTTTAATGTCCTGTCAAATGACAATTTAAAACCGAATGAGCTAAAGGAGCATTTCAGTGCAGTGCATTCCAACAATTCTTAACGTTCTTAAACAGAAAAAAGCTCGGTGTTACGCACAACTAGGATTTTTGGTCAATTATTGACAAACTAATCCTGTTTGCGTCTTATCTAGTTTTTGATCGAGTTGTTGAAAGTAAAAAGCCTCACACTCTTTTTTAGATAGCTACCAGCTTTGGCCATAAGTGCGCTGACATTCATAATTTCTTTTGCTACTACCTATGTACTTGTGTAAGATTAACTATTTTGCTTTGGTAAATGTGGAAACCAAGCAAAGAATTTGATTGGAAGCCGGTGATGATATGCGAATTGTCTTGTTAAAGATTGGTCCTCATTTTTCTGACCTAATCGGCTGGAAGCAAAAAAAAAATTAAATGAAAAACTTGATGCAAATCACTTACATTTTACTTATTGTTTTTTTATATGCAAAAGTAGAGAGTGCGGTCAAATCGAGTTTGTCCGAAGGGGGCGTGGGAAAAAGGTTAAGAACCACTGACTTAACCCATCGCTTACAAATGTAACAAAAGTCTGAACAACAAATAGAAGTTGATTCTCACGATGAGCACATGAAGACAGTTGCAACAGATTGTGATGGCATTGACAATGAAACTATGTGAACCAAATAAAAAGCGTATTAAGCTAATGGAGTCTGACTCAGACACAGAAAATAACAATAACTCTACTGATGAATTACTACGTTATAAAATGGAAATGAAAGTTCCTGGATCCGTTGACCCTCTACAATGGTGGCAACTTAATGAACACTGATATACGAAATTGTCATTCCTTGCCAAGACCATTTTGTACATACATACCAGCTACCTCAGTTACATGTGAACGATTGTTCAGCTCGGCTGGTTATATTGTCAATAAGACACGCTCATCACTTGGACCAAATAATGTCAACAAACTTGTCTATTTAGTCTATGGGCCAAAGTGATTTTTTGATCAAAAAGGTTTTTTTTGAGGTGAACAGACGAACTTTATATGGGTGATAGGCAACTTTTAATAGGAACATTTTGAAACTTTTTAGACTTCTCAATTTGGTAGCTTAACTGAAATATAAGCAAAAATCGAAAGACACAAATTAATTCCGGAGTGCACACCTAAAACACGCCCATTCGCGCTCCACCAATCAGCGTTGAGTTCATTGATATGTAAAATTTAAAGGGACGATACGCAATAATAACAGGAACATTTTAAGACTTTCTGGATCTCTCAATTTGTTAGATTAGTTGAAATATAAGCAGAAATATAAAAAACACAACAATTTTTTTGAACTTTTATTGAGCACAAAACAAAACAATTAAGTACAACAGTGAAGTTATAAATAAGGAAAAAAAATCAAGTGCTCAAAAGGTTCATCCAAAGGGAATTACTTCCCGCTAACTGGACGACCTATAAACGAAAATTCACATTTAAATACGAGCCGAGACAGAGAAATAAAAGTTAACATAAGTGTATAGGAGTAAACATAAGTATATATAAGTTAACATATTTGTATCGAAGTTAACATAAGTATATAGATATTGAAATTATGAATCTAGCTGTAATATGTAAGATTTTTTGCAAGTATTCAGGCAATACTGACTTTATTTATACAGCAAATAAAAGGTAAACAATAAAAATAAATTTTATAAACATATAATAAAACGTTTTATTTAAAAAAGTAACTAAAATATCAGCAAATATGTCTGCCATTGTCTGAGAGATCCCAAATTTAAGATGAAATAACTAGCACTTTTCAAATTATAAATGCATAAATAATTTTATAGTCAATATTGGTTTCAGTTGAATTTAGTTAAATAAAAAATAAAATGTAAACAGTATTTACATAAGTTTTATGAAATTAATCAAATGCTGTTTCGATTTCAATTTCCTCCACAAAATCTGGACACGGACTTAAGCTAGTGGTACCATACAGAATTGAAGGAACCGCATCTTTTTCAATATAATCAATTTTAATCTCTTCCACAAAATCTGGACACGGACAAGTCGGTTGTACCATATACAGTTGAAATATCTTGATCCTCTTCGACATAGTCATCTTCGTCTGAATAAATATCTTCCGAGCAGTCGATCCCATTACCTTCATTTTCTTTAGCTTCATCTATAGCATCAGAAGGACTATTTGTACAATTGTGTAATTTACACATGTCAGTGCACTTGAGTTTATTTTGTACACAAGGATATTCATCCCCACAAACATTCTTACACATGCATGACAGTAGCTCTAATACAGCTAATGGTGCAAGGAGTCCTTCCATCCAATCAATCTCAATCTCAGTTTCCCCAACATCAGTAGACTTTATTTTCCATCCAATGTCCAAAAGTGGTTTAAATTGTCTTATATTAGCTGCAGCTAATAATGTGTTCCATGATGAAATAGCACATGGTCTGGTCAGGTTAGAATATATTTCTTCATTGCTACTTTGAGAGTGGATGATGCACATGCATTGAACAGCACTAATATTTGGATCCAAATTCACATCCATATCAATTTCTTTGTCTCCTAATTGACATTGTTTGGCCATATTAATGAGAAGAAATAAAACTCAATAACCCTGAATGCAATTTCTCAATTTTTATCCCCAGCACAACTAAAAGCATGAAATAAAAATCTAAGTCAGAAGTAAATTAAAATGTTTAAAAGCATTATTGAATACAATAAGCAAGACATGCAGAGAAAGCAGCAACAGTAACTACAAATTATAAACTAAAAGCATGAAACGTTGCAAGTGAGTTCTCTGGTACCCCTGGCTCATCAACTTCTTATACAACTCTAGGAGGTTCTTTTATTACCCCTATAAATTTTTGAAAAAAAAACTAAATCAGAAAATGTCTTGAAAGCACTATTGAATACAAAAAGCCAGACATTTAGAGAAAACTGCAACAATGACTACAAATTATAAACTAAAAGCATGAATGGTTGCAAGCGTGTCCTCTGGTACCCTTGGCTCATCCACTTCTTGTACAACAAGAAGTTCTTTTATTATCCCTGGAAATTTGGTCTCGCCTAATTATTCCGGAACCACGGGCTTCTCAACCTCATCCAGAATATTTGGTTCATTGATCATTTCTGTACCAACGTTGTCATCTGGGATCATGATTGTTTGTTCAAGCTCTCACTGCTTTTTTTCTAAAGAATTAGATTCTAAGTTTCATAGACAGTGTTTAATTTTAATATGCATTATTATTTGTGTATTTATCTTTATCTGATTCACCAGTAACTAGTAGTCTTACAGTAGTGCTTGAATTGTTATGATGAAATCGTCATTTTCTCACTAAAAGCTTTTTTTTAATTATATCAAACAGGTCATCTTTATGTTACACGCAATAAAATTAACATACCTTGCAAAAAACAGATTATAAGTTTCAATAAACCGCTCTTTTGATGATTTTTACGATTGTAAACATATCAGTTTAACGTATCATACAGCACTTGAACAAAACTTCAAATATTACAGCTAAGCTACCGTTTTGAAAAGTCCAGAAAGCAAATTTTGTTTAATTATATTAATTACTAACTTTTGATACTAAAATAAGCTGTTCACTCAAAAAAGACCTATTTAGACTTGGCCCACAGACTAGACATATATAGGAGACATTCCAGTGTTATCTCGATTTTTGACAAGTATGTTTAATAAATGTAACTTATGACACTATAAATTTAAATTTTTGGATTCAATCAAAATTAACTATTAATTAATCGTTAATTTTTCAAAAGGTAACTATTAAATTCAAATTAATCGTTAACAGCCCTAAGTCAAATATATCTTATTTGAGCTTGATTGTTTTTTATTCGTTAAAATAAAGTTTGAAATTACACCTAGTTCTGAAAATATAAGTAACTTTTCTGTTTTTATTACTTAAATATTAATATGAGATCAAATGATCATGGTTTTTGTTGCAGTTGGAAATAAATTGTCACCAATTTATGAAAAAGGTCAAAAAATTATATTTGATTTACTTTAATTGCCAACCATTTTTTACAATGAAATGTTTTAATTGACAATAAATTAATTTAATTTAACAATAAAAATTGAAATTTTGTAATTAGATGTGAGGAGTCAAAAAGAAATCAAAAGTAGTTTTATTCAATTATTTTTTTTTTTACTGAAAACGTTTTTTGTCACAAAGTAATAAATTGCAAATATTAATAAATCAACTTTTTTATATTCCAGCTCAGCAAAGTAAAACTACATTCATACAGTTCTTATTTCAATTTAATTTTTTTAAAATATTTCTATTTGAATAAATATATTTACAGATCTAATAGTAACTTGTTTGTAATGTATCTAATTAATAAACAATTTATTTATATTATAATAAACCGTGAAATTTGTAATTCTGTAAGATAAGGACTTCGTGACTGTTCTTTCAACTGTAGTATTTCTCATATTGTTGATGGCATTCTTTATCTGCATAGCTCTCTACTGCAGAAAGTATCTCAAAACCTATCAAAAAGGTATCACAATACTGTTAATAAATTTATTGATTATACTTATTAATTACTAAAACTTTTTTTTTATTAATTCAATAAAAACTGAGAGGCAAATCTTTTAATAAAGTGAAGCCTATGAAAAGCATTCGGGTGGCACGAAACTTGGTGTGATTCCAATGTGGGGTTTCCTAGCCCCCAAGACGTTTACTTTTGAATTTTAAAGTAGATTGTTATAACTATTATTAATAATCAAACCCTGCTAAAAAAAAAATTGTAATATATTTTGAGGCTTGAAACAATTTTTAGTTTTTTTTTATTTCAACAAAAAAGAATGTTCATATTTAGTAGTTGTATATATTTTTGAGCTGTAACATTATTTTTATATGTGTAACATTGTGACAACCTAACCCGAACCAGCAATTAAACAGTGACCCAAACCACTTTGGCCTGACCCAATCCGACCTTACCCATGCCCATTAAACTATTAATATTATTCTTTCTTATTGTATTTTTTAACAAACATGAAATGTTTTCCTGTTTTGTACTATTTGTACTATTTTCAATATTTCTGTTATTTTTTTATTTTGTTGCTTATATAAGATACTCACTGCTTTGTTTTTATTTTTGTTTGTTGAGTTTTTTTTTATGTATGTGAGATGAACACTGAAAAACATTTGTTTAATAATTTGAACATAATTTAATTTTACATACGTCTTGCTTGTACATTCATTATTAAGAAAAGTTTACATATTAATTTTTGCTTGACCCAATTTGACCCAACCTTGCCGGACCTAACCCGACCTGACTCGATTTAACCACATGTCAAAGTTCTACGCACCAACCTAGCTCAAGCCGCAAAAAAACAATGATCCATTTGTACCCGCATTTTTTGTATAAAATTAATATAAAATTACAAACTACATGTGTTTTAAAATGTCTCATTTCTATTTATTATTTTAAGACTGCAAAAATGTCATTATTTGTTTTTACAAACTTTTACCTAGGTTACAATTTCTGTTTGTGTGTATGTGTGTGGCTTTCTCAGTATGCAAATCTTGCAAGTAAAATTTAACCAGCTTTTTGACTAGCTAGGAAGCTGAAAATTTCAGCATAGCTTTATATTGGATGACAATATATGATTCAATTAAAAAAAAACTTAATTTGAACATTTTTCGTATTTCTAAATCGAATGTATTTTAAATTAAAGTTTGTGTTAAAAAACTCGTTTTTTCCTTTACTTATTTTTCCTTGAAACTGAAATTTAGTATATAGATTTATTTAAAGTCAAGAACACTGCCAAAATTAAAAAACTCAATCCAATTTGATTTTCTAAAATTACAAAAAAAACATTAAATTGAATATTTTTCCAAAAATTAGAGTTGTTTTTTGCACAATTGGGCAAAAATTGGAGTTTGCAAAACAATAAAGTATTAAATTTTTTAAATTAATATGAAAAATGCAAGGTAAATCTTTGAAAAACACAAAAATATTTTCATAAAATTAACAAAATTAAGATTATTTATATGCATCAAATAACAATTTGCAAAAATTAAAACAATTGAAAATTTGAAAAAATACAAAGTAAATCTTTAAAAAACAAAAATATTTTCATAAAATTAACAAAATTAAGATTATTTATATGCATCAAAGAACAATTTGCAAAAATTAAAACAATTTAAAATTTAAAAAAATAAAACTCCTAGTTATTTTTTGTAATTACATCAAAAAAAATATAGCCCGTTGAATTTCGCGACAAAGTATGTAGTTTTATTTTGACTTACTTCCCATCTTGCTTTCGATCTGAAATTTTGAATATAGTCGAATTTTGAATATAGTTGAACTTTTGAATATGGTCGTATTTTAGATATCTTAACAATATAAATTTGAAAATTTAGAATTACGTTTAAAATTAGTGTTTACATGATATATTTCGTTGGCTAAAATTTGCATTACAATTGATAGATTAAGGCAATTTTTTTGATAACAACCATTAGGTTTAAAAATCAATTATTCATTCTGATAACAATATAAATAATAAACAATTGTTGTGATTAAACTTAAATAATCAAAATAATGAGCAGAAAAATTAAAAGAAAACAAGTTTGATGAAATGGAAAGAATTGAAGAAGAAGCTAAGATTGGTAAGTAAAGTATCATTATTTAGTAAAAATAATTTTATCATACTAATTCATTATGTACTAAAACCTTAAGCGGTTAGAAAATAATATTATTGGTAAACGTACTTCTATCATACTCATTTATCATGATGGCATAGCCGCAAAACGGCGGCATCTCAAACTGCAGCAATCGTGGTTTTGTTTTTTTTTCAACAAAATTACACCCACCATTTATATCTAAATTACCTACACTTTTTATACTTAGCCTTGGTTTTTTTATTTCACTCAAAGAAATTGTTTTAATAGTAAAATTTACTTGAAATAAGAAAAATGCAAAAAAAACAAGGAACGCTTTTTGGTATGCGGACTTTTCATCAAAGGACGATTCATCAAGGGACTGTTTATCAAGGACTATTCATCAAGAGACTATTCATCAAAGGACTATTCATCAAGAGGACGGTTCATCATAAGGACTGTTCATCTAAAGACTATTCATCAAGAGGATTATTCATCAAATTTTGAAGCCACTCAGCAACCGTTATCAATATATACCCAAGATATTTTCAGCGTAAAGTAATTTGATGTATTTTTAAAAGACAGTTCTTCATCTTTGATAAAATAAATTTCAAACATATCAGTAATTTAAAAAAAAAATAGTGATGGCAACCAGGGTTGTTGAGAGCGGTACTATTGGCTGACAAAATCGTTGATGACAGCGCCGCTACATTTTTTAGCTGTTCTCAGCGCAATTCGCTACGGCAACTTTTATTAAAAAAACAAAATAGGTTTTTTATATCAATTAAATGAATTCCAATGTATTTAGATTTTATTTGAAGTTTGCATGAAATCTGAGTCTGGTTGATTTATCGACGATCCGGACGAGCGTAAGCGTCTCTTTGAAATGACCTTTCCTGACCTCGCTAAAGCGAGCGTGTTCGCCTCTTTGAAGTGTGGCAGAAGTGGTATAGCGGGTGTTAGTGATGTTTTGAGGTGTATGGTATTTGGCTGTTTAAGTGTGTATATACTTACAGTTTGTACGAACAGTTGAAAGCAGTTTTTTTAAACTTATTATTCAATTGTCTTTTGCTCGTTTGATCTTAAGATCTTGACGTTATTTCTTGTCCAGTTATTTTATTTACTGTATGTGACGAATACAATAGTTGTATATTACAACCATGTCTTTTACAAACTTGCTGATTACTCTAGGCAAAAGTGTCTTTGAAGCGTGGCCCCTTGGTGTTAAACGACCGATGCCAGATTTGACATAGCGGGCATGTGTGATGCTTTGACGTGTTTGTGGCCTTTGGTAAATGTGTACATATATGGTATACGAAAACAGTCGAATTTAGTTTTTCTGGTGCTGTGACCGGGAGCGGAAGCGGGAGACAAGCGGGAAGAGAGAGCGACCGGGAGCGTGAGAGCAAGCGGGGAAGGAAACGGGAGCGAGAGAGAAAAACGACCGAAAAACCTCTAAAACCCCGGGCAACACAAGGTACCTCGCTAGTTCTATTATAAAGAATAAAGTATTTGGATGCAAGCAGAGTAGCACTGTAAACTTGATATAGATTGCCCTACATTTTGGTAACATATTTTGGTTGAAAATAACATCTTAAACAATTTTATTAAATTTTTTGATGAATAGTCCGCTGGATGAAAAGACATTAGATGAACAGTCCTTATGATGAACCGTCCTCTTGATGAATAGTCCATTAATGAATAGTCCTTTGATGAATAGTCCCTTGATGAATAGTCCTTGATGAACAGTCCTTTGATGAATCGTCCTTTGATGAACAGTCCTAGAATCCGCTTTTTACATGCATTTATTTTAAATCATAATTGTTTTAAGAAGAACATATACTTTATCATAATGAAAACTTGTTTTTTTTCATGCAAAATAGATTCACAATAATAAATAAAATACAATAAACGTTGGGCGCTATCTAGTATTTATATTTAAAAAAGCGTTCTATCCTGTTTAAAAAATAGCAGATTTGAGTAAAAGGCGTCTTACGTTTTAAGTTTAAAAAAATTGATGGCTTGTTTGTTATACGAATGTCCACAATTAATGCACGTCTCCATCAAGACATTTCTCACACAACCCAGAAAAAAATTATTTTTTTTTAGTTCACAAAAACGTGGTATTTTAACAAGTTTTTTAAACGTTTTTTCAATTTTAAAAATAATGTTTTAAAAAATGTGCATTTAAAATAAAACCGAGAATTGTTGAAATATGAATGATTTGTGGAAAAACTTGTTTTTAATCCTTTATATTAATTTTACTTTTATGTCTGATTGATTGATTAAACACAAACCTATTTCCCGTCATCCAATCAATCTGAAACTTGGTCTATAGAATCGTTAGGGCCAAAAAATAACTTTGAGATGATCACTCTGAAAAAAACAATACAAATATTTTAAATGCTCTGTTAAAAAATTTATGTGTTGCTTTGGTGACATTTATAAGATATATCAACAAACTAAAAGTAACTTGATAAAAAAATTATAAAGGATTTTTTAAAAACGATGTTTTTTATGTTTCACTTGTTTTACAGTTTGCTTGTTCGAAACAAGTTTCCAAAATGCGCTAGAAAATATTACGTTAAAAAATAAAAATGGCTGATAAATACCTGCTACGGTGAATAAATTTCTCTAACATTTTTTTTAGAAAAGCAAAGAAAAATGAAAAAAGAGAAAAAACGTTTAAAGAAAAAATTACGAAAAAAGAAAGAATTTAATGGTATGTTTAGAAATATTTTATAAATTCTGATTGCCGGTGTGATTAATTGTGCATGTACGTGAGTCAGTGTTCATAACTGTATTTGTTTTGAACATAGTTGTGTTTGAGGATGTGCCTGATTTCATCTAAGCATGCTACCTGTATCGTAAATGGGCAAATAATTTTAATTACTTTTTTTCTAACTCAGAAAAAGAAAGAAATACCAAAGATCACGTGTGACTTTATACTATTAATAATTTTATAAATTGATTGCGTTTCTGTCTTTGTTTTTTAATTCAAATTTTTTAAGACATTTTGAATTATAATCTATTGCAGATTTATTTCAGGTTTTTACAAAATAACGGTTGTCATTTATAAAGACAATATGCGATTAATTTGGTTAGCCAATTTCAATACTAAATGTGAAGGTCGGCAATTTTTACCTCCACAGACTTTAGACTAATGTAATTTTAAGTTTTATTCTTTTTATAGAAAACGCACGACGCGTGTTTTAGCATTTTTTGAAAAATTTGGT
Source organism: Erpobdella octoculata (assembly GCA_963978895.1). Classification (NCBI taxonomy): domain Eukaryota; kingdom Metazoa; phylum Annelida; class Clitellata; order Hirudinida; family Erpobdellidae; genus Erpobdella; species Erpobdella octoculata. Next base: position 21,448,423 of record OZ022243.1, on the reverse strand, counting down.
TTCCAGGACCTCAAATGTAAGGTGCAAAATAGAGTTATTCGATTTTAAAAATTACTGCTACTCAAAAACTGTAAGTGGTAATATATATCTATATATATATAAAAAACATGTCCTGACTGACTGACTGACTGAGTGACTGACTTATAATCAACGCCGAGCTCAAACGCCTCATCTTAGGAACATGAAATTTGAAAATTATATTACTTTAATAGCGTAAACATCCGCTAAGAAAGGATTTTTAAAAATTTTGCTCCTGAGGGGAAAAAACTGGAAAACAAACTTTTTTCTGAAACAATGTATATCTCGAAAACCAAAAATGAGGAGATTTTGAAATTTGGTATATAGATTCTTTTTGAAAAATAAAGAGATACGTGTTTCACCATTTTTTAAAAATTCGGTTTCCCGGACCTCAAATGTGGGTTGGAAAATTGGGTTATTTGGTTTTTAAAGTAGCTTCTACTCAAAAACTGTTAATGCTACAAAAGCAAAAATTAGTATTTAGTTTCTACTCTAAAAATAATGATATACGGGTTTCACAATTTTTTGAAAAATTGGTTTCCAGGACTTCAAATGTGGGGTGGAAAATAGGGTTATTTGTTTTTTAAAGTAACTGCTACTCGAAAACTATAGATGCTACAGGAGTAAAAATTAGTATTTGGTTTCTACTCCAGAAATAATGATATACGTGTTTTACCATTTTTTGAAAATTTGGTTTCCAGGACCTTAAATGTGAAGTGGAAAAAGGGTTATTTGATTTTAAAATAACTGCTACTTAAAAACTATAAGTGCTACAGATGTGAAAATTAGTATTTTGAGGTTTTGGGCCGGTTAAAAGTAGATGAGTTCAGTTTATCACCGGACGGACGGGCTAAGCCGTTATTTTAAGGTCTTCGTACGGCCCTTCCCAAACCTTAAATGAAGGTGGGACGGGCCGAGATTTTTAACCAAGTATATAGACATTTTAGTGATTTTAGGGTGTTCAGACGGGCCGGGCTAAACTTGAAGTCAAGGTGGGACGGGCCGAAGTTATTCATCAAGTATATAGAACTTCTAGGCCTGTAAAAATGGGCCGGGCCCATATAAGACGGGCCGTACCGGGCCAGGAATTTAGGTTTTTGAAACGGGCTGGGCCAAGTTGTCGACGGGCCGAGCCGAGACCTAAAGAATTGATCCGTGCAGTACTCTACTATGTATGCACGGTTCAAATTCTCTAATTTCATGCGAGCAAAGCCGCTACGGGCACTGCTAGTATTAAATACTAGTGTTTACATCTGCAGCTTTTACAATTTTTGAGTAGCAGTTATTTTAAAAAACAAATAACCTTATTTTCCAATTCACATTTGAGGTCCTGGAAACCAAATTTACAAAAAATGGTGAAACACATATATCATTATTTTTTAAGTATATACTAAATATTAATTTCTACATCTGTAGCTCTTACAGTTTTTAAAAGTAGGAATTATCAGCCAGTTGGTCAGTCAGGACATGTTGTTTTATAAATAAATAAATTAATTAATAAATAAATAAATAAATAAATAAATAAATATATATATATATATATACATATATATATATATATATATATATATATATATATATATATATATATATATATATATATATATATATATATATATATATATATATATATATATATATATATATGTGTATATATATATATATATATATATATATATATATATATATATATATATATATATATATACAGTGATGGGTAGGATTTCAAATCAAATGATTTCAAATCACGATTTCAAATCAAAATATTGATTTTTGATTTGAAATCATTTTGAAAAGTTTAATTATGATTTTGATTTGAAATCATTTTTTGACGATTTTCGATTTTATTTTAATATTCGAAAATCAAAATCATACCATAATTTTTCTGTGCTGCTATTTCTATGCCAAGTCAACAATCGCTTTGAGCGGTAACTTATGCAAATAGTTTTTAACAACATGGCAGATAGTATAGATAGCGATTTGAGTTGCGTATGAATGTGTAATTTGCCTTCGTTACTTGATGGTAATTTTTTTTAAATAACTAGCGGGAAAGGTGACAGAGTGGTAGCTAAGTGTGTTAATTGCGCTAATACCGCTAAGTCAATTTCAGGATCAAAATTTTCTTCGTCATTTGAAGGCAACGTGCTATAGTTATACTATAAATTAAATAGATACGGTAAAACCGTACTTTCCTACCGAACAAAATTATTAAATCAAATACGTTGCTATATACGTATGCCAAAAACTCAAATGCAGTTGAATTTTGTTAATTTTAATATTTAAAGGATGAGCGTCATATCTGTGTCAGCTACTGCTGATGGACTCAAAAGTCAAAGCTTGGAACGAATTGATAATGACTACGGCTACTATGATGACCAGTGTTCTTCACAGACCATCGGTACCTCTAACAATGTCTACAACATTAAGATAAAAATGATGAACTATTTATAGGATGTTGACAGCACTTTTGCCATTTTTAGTTCATATGAATTGATTAAAAAAGTGTTCATACGATATAATACAACACTGCCTTCGTCAGCTCCTGTCGAAAGACTGTTCAGTTCCTCCGGTTTAATTGAAACTCACAGAAGAAATAGTTTGACTGATTCAATATTTGAGAAATTGTTGCTTTTGAAGATGAATAAACTTTAGTCACATTTCGTTGTTTAAGTGATTTTAGATCAAATTGTGTTAAAACATAATTTTATAGACAAAATTATGTTAAATTAAACCATACCGTGTAATAATAATTTAAAAAAAAAGGATTTTGATTTGATGATTTGAAATCATTTTTAAAAGTGATTTTGATTTGAAATCATTTTGTAATAAATGATTTTGATTTTGATTTGAAATCATATTTTTCCTGACGATTTTGATTTTGATTTCAAATCATTTCAAAAATGATTTTACCAAACACTGTATATATATATATATATATATATATATATATATATATATATATATATATATATATATATATATATATATATATATATATATATATATATATATATATATATATATATATATATATATATATATATATATATATATATATGTTTTGCGATTTTTGCATAACTCGGCAGTAGATTTTCTTTCATGCATGCTCTATTAAAAATAACTGCATTATTTTCTATTCAAGGGCTCTGATGATGGCTTTCGAGCCAAAACTGTACAGTAAGCCCGTTATGAAAATCAATAAAGAATTTTATTCAAAAAACAAAGTCGTTGTTCGCAGATTGGAATCTTACGTTAAGAAAATAATAAACAAAAAATGGGCAGTTATTTTTAATAGAGCATGCATGAAAGAAAATATATATATATATATTTATATATATATATATATATATATATATATATATATATATATATATATATATATATATATATATATATATATATATATATATATTAGATACTAAATACTTATTTTACATCTCTTGCACTTACAGTTTTTGAGTAGCAGTAATTTTTAAAATCAAATAATTCTATTTTCCACCTTACATTTGAGGTCCTGGAAACCATATTTTCAAAAAATGGTGAAACAAGTATATCTTTTTTTTTTGAGTAGATACTAAGTATTAATTTTTACATCTGTAGCAATCACAGTTGTTGAGTAGCAGTTACTTTAAAAACCAAATAACTCAATTTTCCACCCCACATTTGAAGTCCTGGAAACTAAATTTCAAAAAAATGGTGAAACACGTATATCATTATTTTTAGAGTAGAAACTAATTAATAATTTTAACTTTTGTAGCATTCCCAGTTTTCAAGTAACAGCTACTTTAAAAACTAAATAACCCAATTTTTCAACCCACATTTGAGGTCCGGGAAACCAAATTTTCAAAAAATAGTAAAACACCTATTTTTTTATTTTTCAAGAAGAGTCCATATACCAAATTTCAAAATCTCCTCATTTTTGGTTTTCGAGATATACATTGTTTTAAAAAAAAGTTTGTTTTCCAGTTTTTCCCCTCAGGAGCAAAATTTTTAAAAATCATTTTTTTGTGGATGCTTACGCAATAAAAGTAATATAAGTTCCAAATTTCACGTTTCTAGGATGAGGCGTTTGAGCTCGGGGTTGATTATAAGTCAGTCAGTCAGGACATGTTCTTTTATATATATAGATATAGATTTATTAATTTGCTGTAGATAGCAGATCGTCACACAAAAACGTCTTACACAGACATCTTACACATACGTCTTACACAGACATGGGCTATTATATATATATTAATAACTGATTTATGAGTATTTTTAGCTACTATAAGATTAATACGCTGGTTGTGATTACAAAGCAACTGATTTCAAAGCGGTTTTAGCTATTAACTATAAGAATAATATTTAAAAAATACAAAGTAACTGGGATTAAAACTTATTTAGTTATTTACTATGTCATAAAAAAATAGTTGAGTTTAATGGCTGCTAGATTCTAGTGGTTAAAAGTTTAAAAAACAATTATTTTTATAAATTTATAATAAACAAAATTAAAACAAAACAAATAAAAAATAAATAATTTATAATTTGTTGAAAAATAAATAAGCTGTCCAACACTGATTTGTTGTAGATGGACTCTTCATTTTTGGCAAGTTATTACTGTGCTCAGCAATGTCGTAGAGCAATGTAATATTGCCTTTTTAAAGTAATAACAATTATAGGAAAAAACAAGTTTTTCAACACCAACTTTGATTCCAAATATACTCAATTTTGAAAAACAAGAGATGTTCAAATTAAGGTTTTTTTAATTGAATCATGTATTGTCATCCAATATAATGCTATGCTGAAAGTTTCAGCTTCCTAGCTAGTTAAAAAGCTGATGAAATTTAATTTACAAATTTGTGTACAGAGAAAGCCACACACACCTCAACTTTGGCAAGTTATTACCCTGCTTAGCATTGTCGTAGATCAGGGGTACTCAAACTTGTTTTGCTTGGGTCCAAAATAGATTATTTTTAGATAGGTGGAGGTCCACAATAACGTGAGTGTCAAAGTGCTGCGCAGGAGCGCAACCAGCAGAAAATGTTGTGAGGAGCTCAAGTGTGAAAAAGTGGAAAAACGTTTTTGACTATCTTTAGTCTGCAGTTTTTTTGGTATCTTTAATAATTTATTAATAAAAGAAAAGAAAGACTGCAAACTGAAAATAGTCAAATTCTGTCTCAAACCAGTTTAAGCAAATGTAAAAAAATAAATTCATGAATTAATGTAGCAACCCCCAGTTTTCAAAAAAGAAGAAAGCCCAAACTTTTTTTTGACTATCTTCAGTCTGCAGTCTTTTTTTGGTATTTTTAAAAATTTATTAATGATAGAAAATAAAGACTACAAACTGAAGATATTCAAAATCAGTCTCAAACCAGTCTCATGCAATTGTAAAAAAATTAGTTTATGAATAAATGTAGCAACCCCCAACTCCCCTTTATCCAAAAAAAAATCATCGAAATTGGAAAATTTGCAGGAAGAGTCTGTTTTTGACCACTTGCAAGCTTGTGTTTATTGATTTTGTCTCCATCATTATTGAAAGACATTTTCCACAATTTGTTTCCTAAGTTTAATGAACAGTATATAAGTAATTTATTTTTTATCATAAGCTCTGTTAGATTTGTTATTATTGTTGGCTGGTTGTTGATAATATTTTAAAATTTAAATGTTTTCTATTTAAATTTAATAAAAGGTAATGAATTGATATTAAAATGCAGTGTTAAATTCATTGAAATTTAATTACAATAGATGGACAATTTACAAGTGTTAAGTCAGACTTTTTATTTAGTGTGATGCATGGAACAGCTTGCCCTTCATGACTTCTTTGATATTTGGAGAATAGCTAGTAATCGCAATTCTCAAACAATTTTCAAAATGTTTTAGTTAATTGACTTCGATTTTTAGAATTGATAATGTTCATAGTTAAAAATGATAATTCACAGGTGTAAGTTACGTAGCTATTATTCAAGGCCTTACTAGTAGAGAATCAACATAACACGAAAATAAAGTAGTATGTTTTTAAAAAAAATTAAATTTTTGTAAAAAAAAATTAAATTAGAAATTTTTTTTTGGAAATAATTGGAGGTCCACTTAAAAGCTATCGGCGGTCCGGATTATGGACCGCGGTCCGCAGTTTGAGTACCGCTGTCGTAGAGCAATGTTATTTTACCATCTTAAAGTAATAAAGTCAATCTGATTTAAAAAAAAACTTTATAGAACAAATAGGTAAGGAACTAGGCACAAAAGCATACAAAAGTAACTTTGAATTAAAGTTCAAAGAAAATGAACTGTGCCAAATTCTTTATTTATAGTTGTTTTTACAAGCCTTTTTATGTAATCATTTTTATTGGGAGTTTATTAGTTCGCGAGATATAGGCTTTCACGTAACACCCTGTTAACCAATCAGCTTCTTTGGGACGGTTGTGAGTCTCCAAGGTTCTGGCCTTGCACGCTAGGGCACGTTTATTTTATGCGACTGCCTACTATTGACAGTGGGCGGTTAAGCACTGGCAATAGCCATTTGTTATTAACAGTGAGCGCACTATAGTATAGCACAAAAGACTATTTACAGTGTGCGGCAAAAATGCAACTAATTCCAACAACAAATTATGTATATAATTTATTTATCTAAATAAAAAATAAATATTCATCGTCAAAAAACCAGCAAATTCAACATTTTGAAATATTCTATTTTCTTCATAAAAAATTAAACAACTGGAAGAAATTTCCATTCTTGAGACAGGGACGACTTTTCAAACCGGGAGAGTCACTTTGAAGTGGGCCCTCTGACGCTTTAGTGGGTCCCTTGAAGTTAAGGTCTTCTCCCTGATGTTTAAATTTGGCTTTGACGTTTAAGTGGATCCCCACAAGGTTGAAAGGGCCTTTTTGACTTTGAAGTGGACCTGCCTCAATAAGGTTGCAGTAGGCCCTTCCATGGACTTAATATAAAACCAGGACAGCCAACTCAAAGCCAAATTTATCGCGAGTGTACACCGCTGGGCCAGTGCTATTATATCGATGCATGCGTGCAGCATGTTTACGTATTCTTGGCCTAAGCCTCTATTTTCTCTTGTCGTGCTAGCTAGTTGGTTGTGTGCTCTTGTTCATCGCTCGTTGGATTACCTTGTTGTTCGTTTGCTATTTGTATTAATCTTTCAATTTTTATCCTATAAACGGTAAGTAATAAAATATGATTTAGTTCACGCGCTGATTAAACACACGACTCGACACGACTAACTTACTACATCATACATCGTAACTCCTATTAAAAAAAAGTAATACAATTAGAAATTAGTTTAACATATGATTTTTGTTATGATTTTACAGAAAAAGGTTTTTAAATGTTTAGCATACGGTTGCAACACTGGCTATGTCAGTAATAAAAACAAATCCAATCAGGGCCGTAACCAGGAATTTGGAAGTGGGGGGCCCAAGAACTTTTTGGAGAGCACTGTATACATTTTCTGTTCACACAAGTTGGACATTCCAGTGATTTGACCCTTAAAATGTGCTTCACGCAAAAAAACAGGTTTATGATTAGAATTTGAATCTTATTCTACCATGTTTATTTGAATTTGAAAATATTCTGAATCAACATGAAAACTTCCCAAAGCATGTAAATAAAACGATAACACAGCATTTAAAAAACAATTATAATTTACACGGAAAAACTCTATAAAAAACACATCACATGGGTCATAATGTCAGAGAACAATACGGTGCGATTTCTGGGCAAACTTTTCTACAATAATGTTCAGATCTATTTTTAGCGTAAAATCCTGCTCAAGGCCCATTGATTGGCGATAAGGCCGCAGAATTCGCGTGAGAGTGGAGAAACTGTTCTCGCACGTAGCAGTCGACACACCAATGGTGCATGCTCCGGCATACAGCTGATACACATTGGAAAATGCGTCTCAGTACTGCAGCATTGCATATGTTGCATCTTCCAACGACGAATTTGGCTGGAATTTGTTACGGCACAGTCGCATTGCAATAGGCAATTCGCCAGCGAGGGCATCTTGATTGAGGTAAACGAATTAGTCGCAACAAGAAAATTCTGAGATGATGGAACGAGGGAATCTACAGTTTGAAACAAAGCCAAGTTGAATTCGCCAAATCGGTGGTTGATTTCAAAATGAACAGAACCTATGATGTTGTAGAAAGCGCGCCTCATGAACTTTAGAACCACTAACATGGTAATGACCCAAAGTGGAGGTGACCACAGAGCTAGTCAGGTGCTCTGAATTTGTTTGTGTGTTACTGAAACTACAAAGTCATTATCATTTGATGGAAGGCCAACAGCATCTGCCATTTGATCAAAGACCTCTGCAAACCGCTAGGCAAAAAGGCTCGTATTTGCTGTAGAGATCAGTTTTATAGCAAGAGACACATGGCACGAGCGACCTTGCAACAAAGCATTGACCGGTGACAGCAGGCTCAGTATTTTGACAATGGCATTTGAAAAAAAAACAAATTCAGACTTTGAAACTTTGTTAAGCAATCCCGCTGCATCAACCGGAGCTTTTTCTAAGTTGCAACAATTTCGAAGGTCTTCTCTGTTGTTTTGTTTTTGACAAAAATTGCAGATTGATAGTGACCAGTCCATTTTTGAGCAAGTAATTGCTTTATTGTGCCAACTCCATATGTGTTGTTCAAAATTTAGGCAGACAAACACATACAATTCCTCACATAAGCTGAAATTTTTTTCACTTTTATCTCTGATTTCATAGCGTGCGCAACCACAAGATAGAGTTGGTGATTATAGCAGTGCACTACGAAATTCAGCGGGTGGTCCAGAGTGTCTTGCAATATTTTCTGGACACTTCCTCTTCCGCTGCTCATTAAACTAGCTTCGTCATAACATTGGCTCAAAATTCGAGCGGGGTCCCGCTTTTGAGCCTGAAGTTCTGTAAGCAACGAACGTGTCAGGCTTTTAGCATCTAACTGAGATCATGTGCCTTACTGCCTTTCGACCACTCACATAGCGAACGACAATCGACATAACCTCGACATTGCACTGGTCTCGAATTTTATCGCACTTGATCGAATACCAGTTAATGTCAGAATTTTTGCATTCTTCGACTATCAATTTGATTACCTCGATTTGGATAAGTGGCAAAAAGTACTCGTGCTTGGCATTTTGAGTCATGTTTTGTGAAATCCTACACAATATATCATCTTTCGCTATAACAAATTCAAACAACTTATAAATAAGACACCAACATTTGCTTTGTTGAACTGGACAGCAATAAAAAAACTGGGAGGTCTGATTCAGCTGGGGGACCCGACTAAAAATGGAAGGGGCTGAACAAAACTGGGAGGGTCTGAATAAAACTGAGGGGGGGGGGGTCTGAACAAAACTGGGGGGGAGCCAACACAATACGGGTCAGCAAGTGTGAAAACTTAGGAATTGAAAAAAATGTGAATGCGTTTAATGCATGAATCTATACACTCAGTTTTTCCTAATGCACCTAATTATTTAACAAGCTCTTAAAAAAATATTGAACAAGCTACTACTCAAGAAATTAAGATATATTGTTGAAAAGATACCGCTGGTTTTATTAAAATAATATTGGAAGTATGGAGCATAATTGTTATGAAAAATCCTTCAAAAAGGTTATCATAAAAGAAATTCTCATATAGATCCAATAAGAAGTACTTTAGAGTGGAATCTTAAAAAATTAAAAAAATTTCCTGAATTTGTTAGAGAATTGGGAAAAATGGGACTAACTCAAAAAACATTTGGTGCTGTAAAACAATCAACAGCTGCTATTATACAGTGATGCAAATATTTGATTGAAAAATTGGGTTTCAGTTATGTTTTGCTGGGTAATATTCAGTCTGACTCCATTGAATCAAGGTATGTTTAAACTTAATTTTTCATGAAACAAACTTAAATTACAATATAATTTTTTTATTTAGTTTGGCTGAATTAGACAGTTGTCACGAGGGAATTATTATATATCCTGCCTATGGAGGCTATTGAGCAAAACCTTGGGTGGCGAAGATTTTTTAAATGCAATCAACGCCGAGCTCAAACGCCTCATCCTAGGAACGTGAAATTTGGAACTTATATTACTTTTATAGCGTAAACATCCGCTAAGAAAGGATTTTTGAAAATTTTGCTCCTGAGGGGAAAAAACTGGAAAACAAACTTTTTTCTAAAACAATGTATATCTCGAAAACCAAAAATGAAGAAATTTTGAAATTTGGTATATAGATTCTTTTTGAAAAATAAAAAGATTCCTGTTTCACCATTTTTTGAAAATTCGGTTTCCCGGACCTCAAATGTGGGTTGGAAAATTGGGTTATTTGGTTTTTAAAGTAGCTTTTACTCAAAACTGTTAATGCTACAGGAGTAAAAATTAGTATTTAGTTTCTACTCCAAAAATAATGAAATACGTGTTTTAGCATTTTTTGAAAATTTGGTTTCCAGGACTTCAAATGTGGGGTGGAAAATAGGGCTAATTGTCTTTTATAGTAACTGCTACTCAAAAACAGTAAATACCACAGATGTAAAAATTATTATTTAGTTTCTTTTCTAAAAATAAAGATATACGTGCTTCACCATTTTTTACAAATTTAGTTTCCCGGACCTCAAATGTGGGTTGGAAAATTGGGTTATTTGGTTTTTTAAGTAGCTTCTACTCAAAAACTGTTAATGTTACAAAAGTAAAAATTAGTATTTAGTTTCTACTCTAAAAATAATGATATACGGGTTTCACAATTTATTGAAAATTTGGTTTCCAGGACTTCAAATGTGGGGTGGAAAATAGGGTTATTTGGTTTTAAAAGTAACTGCTACTCAACAACTGTAATTGCCACAGATGTAAAAATTAATACTTAGTATCTACTCAAAAATAAAAGATATACGTGTTTCATCATTTTTTGGGTTATTTGGTTTTTAAAGTAGCTGCTACTCAAAAACTGTTAATGCTACAGAAGTAAAAATTAGTATTTAGTTTCTACTCCAAAAATAATGAAATACGGGTTTTAGCATTTTTTTAAAATTTGGTTTCCAGGACCTCAAATGTGGGGTGGAAATAAGGGTTATTTGATTTCAAAATAACTGCTACTCACAAACTGTAAGTGCCACAAATGTAAAAATTAGTATTTTGAAGTTTTGTGCCGGTTAAAAGTAGCTAAGTCCAGTTTATCATCGGCCGGGCCAAGCCGTTATTTTAGAGTTTTCACACGGGCCAGGCCAAACCTTAAATCAAAGTGGGACGGGCCGAGGCTTTTCACTAAGTATATAGATATTTTAGTGATTTTAGGGTCTTCAGTTTGGCCGGGCCAAACCTGAGGTCAAGGTGGGACGGGCCGAAGTTTTTCATCAAGTATATAGAACTTCTAGGCCTGTAAAAATAGGCCGGGCCTAATTCAGACGGGCTGTGCCGGGCCAGGAGTTTGGGTTTTTAAAACGGGCTGGGCTAATTTGTCGACGGGCCGAGCCGAGATCTACAAAAATGATCTCTACTATGGATGCACGGTTCAAACTCTCTAATTTCATGCGAGCGAAGCCGCTACGGGCACTGCTAGTATATATATATATATATATATATATATATATATATATATATACAGTGATGGGTTTTAACTACTTTAAAAGTAGTTAACTACTTTATTTAACTACTCATAAAAAAAGTAGTTAGTAACTTTTTCCTAACTACTTTTAACAGCAGTAGTTATTAACTACCTCTTAACTACTGTCAGTAGTTAACTAGTAGTTAACTACTTTTTAACATTAACCAAAAAACCTTTAAACATTTGCAATTAAATACAAGTTAAATAAATCTTATTTTTCAAACTTTTGGTTCATTTCATTTATGTATGCCAACAAATTTTCTTTGATCAAATATTTTTTGTTCATTATTCAAAAAATTTAATTTAAATTAGGGAATTATCGCTGTTGCTAAAAGATATTCTTCATTTTCCAAAACCGGACCAACGTTTTTCTATACCTTGAGATGGTGATCGGACATTTCCCCCCCCCCCCCCGGACATTTGCCCCCCCCGGACATTTCCCCCCCCCCCCGGACGTTTCCCCCCCCCCGGGGTAGGACAATTTCCCCCCTGGTAGGACATTTCCCCCTCCCGGAGAGAGAATATACTTTTATTTTTCATTTATTATTTTTTAGTTATCCCCTAAATAGTTCAGTGCATAATAGTATAGATAATATAAATCGAGGCAGTATCGTATGAGTAATTGTATGTAATCAATTTTATTAAGCCGAATCATTCGATTAAGTCCCCCTTTCTAGGACATTTCAAAGACATTTGATATTTTCAGCCGTTCTTTGCATAATAGTATAGATAATATAAATCGAGGCAGTATCATATGAGTAATTGTATGTAATCAATTTTATTGTGGCTTAAGTATTTCTCTTTCAATAAACTTTTTCATTCTACATGGATAAGATCAAAGTGTGGTGGGCACGCCGAACCCCAATGGACTACGATTAAGCCGAATCATTCGATTAAGCCTTCCTTTGATCTTATCCAAGTAGAATGACAAAATTTATTGAAAGGGAAATACTTAAGCCACAATAAAATTGATTACATACAATTACTCATATGATGTTTTCTGACCCGAGAAAGTCTATTTAAACGGGTTCAGACAACGTGAATTGTTCTATTTCGTGCATTGTTCTATTTCGCTATTTCATGATGGAGTTTGTTAAAGTTTCTCGCGGTGGTCTTAAGTTGATCTGTGATGGTTACTCGTACACAAAGAAGGCGGAGAAACCGAACAGGATTAGGTGGGAATGCTCACAACGAAAGACAGCGAACTGCAAAGGAGCGGTGACAACGAGTTTGCAGGTCAGAATAAGATTTTTTATCCAAATTACTAAGTAAATTCGAGTTTACATAGTACTTTTCAATAATCATTTTGTTATTAACGTATTTTTATGCATTTTTTGTACACGCATCGTAACGCTCTAATGTATTTATACAGTGTGACGATCTGCACGTCACAGTTCCGCACAGTCACGATGCCGATGTCACTGCCGTGGCGTCGAGAAAGTCAAAATTTCAATGCGGGATAGAGTGCGCGATGTCCGAGCGCGACCTGGACAAGTGTTGGCAGCCGGAATTACAGCGGCGTCACAAGACGTACGCGTAAAGTTAGGACGATTCGACAGTGTCAGACGGAATTTAAGAAGGTAAAAATACTATTGACAGTGTTGATTTATATATTTCCATAAAATTATGTTACAAGTATGAAATGCTGCCAGTTGCGTTGGACATTACATTTTTATTTAACATATATGCTTTCAGACAGCGACGAGGCGCACTTCCCGCTGAACCAGCAACCCTTGCAGACGTCATAATCACCGGCAAATGGACGGAAACGGCTTCACAAAATCCACAGCGTTTTCTGATATTTGACAGTGGAGTGACGTCTTCAGAACGAGTCGTGGTTTTCAGCTCGCCGGAACAGCTACGTCACCTTGCCATGGCCGATCGCTGGTTCATGGACTGATAGTGTACAATTGCGTAATAACTTTAATTACACGCCTGCGCACACTAATTTTACCAATTGCTGACTGCTGACCACCGCGGCCTCTGCGTTATGGAAATTATGTATGTAGATTACCACAGTGCTTATGAGGAGGTAAAAGAAGCACATCGTCAGAATTATCAATATTATCTTGCTCACTTTCTATCAAATCTGATATACTTTCACCATTAGATCTTCATTATTTACATACATGTCATATACTGGCTCATCCACTTCAGTTTCATGATCTATAGAGTTTTTTCAGCCACCAAAAAAGTAAAGTAGTTAAAAAAATAGTTAACTACTGTAGTTAATAACTATTTAAAAAGTAGTTAACTACTAGTTGTAAACTAGTTTAACAAAAAGTAGTTATTAACTATTTCTTAACTACTGTAGAGTAGTTAATAACTAGTAGTTAACTATTTATAGTTAGTAACTACCCATCACTGTATATATATATATATACATACATATATATGTATATGTATATGTATATGTATATGTATATGTATATGTATATGTATATGTATATGTATATGTATATGTATATGTATATGTATATGTATATGTATATGTATATGTATATGTATATGTATATGTATATGTATATGTATATGTATATGTATATGTATATGTATATGTATATGTATATGTATATGTATATGTATATGTATATGTATATGTATATGTATATGTATATGTATATGTATATGTATATGTATATGTATATGTATATGTATATGTATATGTATATGTATATGTATATGTATATGTATATGTATATGTATATGTATATGTATATGTATATATATATGTATATATACATATATATATATATATATATATATATATATATATATATATATATATATATATATATATATAGATATATATATATATATATTAGATTGATAATATATGTAGCATTTTACAAAGTGCATGTCAAGCTAGGACAGACACACAAGGGCGCAACCAGCCAAATATCCTGGGGGGCTCAAGTTTGAGAAAGAGATAAAGCCCGCCGCAAGCAAAACATTTTTATTGACTATCTTCAGTCTGTACTTTTTTTTATCTTAATAATTCATTAATGATAGAAAAGAAAAACTGCAAACTGAAGATAGTCAAACTCAGTCTCAAGCCAGTTAAAGCAAATGTTAAAAAATAAGTTTATGATATGTATGAACATATAAAAATTTGGTTTATAATAGACTGAGAATAGATGTAAGACCCCTCCATTCCCCACTTAAAGAAAAACTCCATATTTGAAAAATTGCAGGGCATTCCGATTTGGCTTGCGCCCCACTAGTTTCACCCCTGCAGACACTCGGGGTTAAAGTTTATTCGAGTTTGAACGGATGAACTGAAGGCACTACAAGATTGTAAAATATTAGCAGAAATATATCATATAACTAAGTACATATAATTCAAAATGTATGAAAAATACTACGTTTATCAACTAATCTAAATACTCAAGCATAAGTGAGCTAATAAATGTTTTTGTGCCCCCCAATCGCCGCCTCTGTATATTGCCAACAAGTATTGGAAAGTAACAGAAAAATTAAAGATTTCTCACTCCTGAAATTTTCCAGGTTCCCGATTGATGAAATTGAAATTTTTATCGTTCCACTTCAGGATTCAAAAGATAGTTTGAATTTGTTAGCAGATGAAATTGCTGATGAATTAAAATTTAGCGGTACAATGATTGAACATGATTGCCTTAAAAAAGTCTAAAGAACTGTTTATATATATATATATATATATATATATATATATATATATATATATATATATATATATATATATATATATATACATATATATCAGTTGTGTTTGATCAATTTTCTTTTTAATCACTTCATAAGAACAAACCAAATATATTTTTATATATATAATAATATATAATATGTGAGGCGCGATGGGACAGCGGTAAAAGTTTTTAATTTTGAGCTTGGGGTCCTGGATTCAAATTTAACCAGCTTTTTGATTAGCTAGGAAACTGAAACTTCCAGCATAGCTTTATATTGGATGACAACACATGATTCAATTAAAAAAAACCTAATTTGAACATCTTTCGTATTTTTAAATCGAGTGTATTTGAAATCAAAGTTTGTGTTGAAAAACTCGTTTTTCCTTTATATATCTATGTTCCTTTACTTGTTTGTGGTATTTTTGTTTTCATAAAAACTTTTTGTTGTGCTTCTCGTAAGATTATCTTTTTTTCATAATTAAATCTTTAATTTCAATACTTTCTATTGCCAATGCCATGTTTTCATTTTTTTTAAATGTGTTTCATCTCTCTTAATTTTTGAGCAGTTTCTCAAAGCTCGGGGCGCAATTAGGGGGCAGGGGGCGTAAGCCCCCCAAGCCAAATCGGAGGGTCCTGCAATTTTTCTAAATTCGATGATTTTTTTGGGTAGGGGGTGGGGGATGCTACATTTATTCATAAACTTATTTTTTACAATTGCTTTAACTGGTTTGAGACTGATTTTGACTAGCTTCAGTTTGTAGTCTTTATTTTCTATCATAAATAAATTTGCCAGAGAATCTTCAAACAAATGACCATCCGAATATACACTTGTATGTTGTATTTTCTTGTGAAACATCATATTAGTTAAAATACAGTTTAAAAAATTAATTATTTAATATCAAATGCACACAAAAAACGTAATTATGTATCTAACCTAACAAGGGGTATCGACGTTCTTTCATTTTAAAAAAATTGCCCACTAAATCATCAAGATCAAATAGACTGAAGGTACTAAAAGATTGGAAAATAATAGCAAACATTTTAACTAACTAGATATTATTCAATAAGTACTGTTTTCATAAATTAATCTAAATACACAATCGTGTGTGAGCTAATAAAAATAATTTAAAATTAATTAGAAAAATCCTAGCAAGAAAGCTCAAGCAGCCGGGTAGGATAAGAATATGCTAATCGTTCGTCAAGCTAACACAGATACACGAGGCTATAACTAAGTAGATATAGTTCAAAAAGTATAATAAATGCTGCTTTTATCAACTAATCTAAATACTCGATCATGGGTGAGCTAGAAAAGATATTTTGTTTTGTAGAAAAATCTTGAGGGGGCCGTAGCCCCTCCCAATCCACGCCTCTGCTTTCTTCTTTTTTTAAAACTGGGGGTGCTACATTTATTCAAAAACTTAATTTTTGCTACAATTGCTTTGACTGGTTGAGACTGAGTTTGACTACTTATCTTCAGTTTGCAGTTTTTCTTTTCTTTCATTAATACATTATTGTAGATACCGAAAACGCTAATATAATTTTAATAATTTGTCTACTTGCGACAACAAAGTTTCATTTTTACTGAAAATATCAACAACTGACAGACTCTCGTTATAAAATAATGTTGGTGTTTGGCGTTAGGCCCTTCCACTTTTGTAAATGTGGGGGCTACCGACCCATCGGTTCCGGCGCCGATGCCTTCCTTCATCCCGTATTGCTTTCCTGTTTTTACGTCATCCCAGCGGTAAGACAGTGGCATGTCCTCTCTGCTTTCTTTTGTTACAATGACAGTATATTCTGCCATCAGCAAATTGTATAAAAATTTTTTCATAATTACTTTATAGGTTGAAGTATATACTAACCTGGATTAAACAAATAATGTTTAGTTCACCTGTTAGCAAAATATCATAGCTTTGATATGACTTTTTATCAGATTATATTACATAAACTTATAAAAATGTCAACTGATGTTTTCTTGTTTTTATTTGCACTAGCGGGGTTACCCGGGGTTTTCCTATAGTTTTTCTCTCTTGCTCCCGTTTCCTTCCCGCTTGCTCTCCCGTTTCCGTTCCTGCTCATTTTCTCTTTTTCATTTTTTCTTAACTTCTTTTAGCCCATAAAACGTAAAATAGAGTTGCTAAAACTGGCTAAAAGTTGCTTGAAGCTTTCAAAAGTTACGTAAACTAAATTTGAATTTTATTACGCAACTAGTGGGGTACCCGGCGTTTTTAGAAGTTTTTTTAATGCATGTCTATTTTGCTCCCGTGTCCTTCCCGCTTGCGCTTCCGTTCCTTATCCGTTCCCTGTCGCTTTCCCGCTCATTTTTTCACTCTCAGTTGCCCCACCCCCTTAGATTCGATTCTGCATACATACATACATACATACATACATACATACATACATACATACATACATACATACATACATACATACATACATACATACATACATACATACATACATACATACATACATACATACATACATACATACAAAGTCCCGTTCCCGTTCCCGCTCATTTTCTCTTTTCAATTCTTTCCTAACTTCTTTTAGCTCATAAAACGTAAAATAGATTTGATAAAAGTTTCTATGAAGCCTTCAAACATTGTTACGTAAACTAAATTTGAATTTTGTTACACAAATTACCTCTGATGGTCGTACATAGTCACTTTTGGTCTGGAAAGTTTTTTGGCCCACCTGAGACGGGAGATTGGAATTGGGAGTCCACCAAACCTTCTTAACATTCTTTCCCTGTATGAGAACTACCTACTTGCCGAATTTTATCAAGATCGCTCTCCCGCTCCGCTCCGCTCATTTTGTGACCGATTTCACTTTTTTTCTACAAAAACCTTCTTCCATTGCCTCTCAAGCTTGTGTAAAAAGTGCACTACGATTGGATGAATGGTGTAGCAATGCATAAAAGACATCTATACTTACATACATAATCTCATATATATATATATATATATATATATATATAGATACATAGATTATCGCTTGCTCTCCCGCTCCGCTCCGCTTATTTTGTGCCCGATTTCAATTTTTTTCACAAGTTTCTTTTCCTGTATAAAAACTTCCTCCTTGCCAAATTTTATCAAGATCGCTCCAGCGGTTTGGACACCTATAAGAGACAAGCTCACAGACACTCATTTATATATATATATATATATATATATATATATATATATATATATATATATATATATATATATATATATATATATATATATATATATATATATATATATATATATATATATATATATATATATATATTACCTTTGATAGTCGTACATAGGTACTTTTGGCCTGGAAAGGTTTTTTTGGTTCCCTTGAGCCACGGGATCGGAGTAAGGAGTCAAAACCTTCTTAACTTTTTTCCCCTGTAGGTAAACCGTGCAAAGATGTTCAGGACGAGGCATGCAAAAAGGCTGTGATGAACCGTGCAGATATGGCGACGATGAGCCAAAGAAAGACTCTGTTGATCAGCCAAAGAAGGACTGGAATAAACTGCATCAAATGGTCAAGGGACTTGACCATGTTGTTTGCGAATTGCGGTCAAAGCCACGAGTAAACATCAAGGTATTTTGGTGTTTGTGGCCGAGTCGCATTTCTCAAAAGCGATTATGCTGTTCGGGACAAACAGAATTAAGAAGGGGGTAATAATGTAAAATCACTGGTTTGATGATCAACTTCTTTTTGATAAACCTTAACGGATTCAAAATAGTTATTAGGGACATTAATTATTCGATTATTAAGAGTTTTGAAGGTATAAATAGCCTTAACATAGCTTCATTTATTATTTTTCAATAAACGGCAAAACCATTCTATTGAGCCCGGTATACGATTTGGTGATATCGTAACAATATATATATATATATATATATATATATATATATATATATATATATATATATATATATATATATATATATATATATATATATATATATATATCTATATATATATATATATATATATATATATATATATAATATATATATATATATATATATATATATAGATTGTTGATTTTTAAGTGGCGGTTAGTCTAATAACCAATCAACCATATTTTCTACTCCACATTTGAGGTCCCAGAAAATAAATTATACATTCACTTTTTTAGTTTTTCTTTTTTCCTCCCCACGTTTGAGGTCCTGGAAACCAAATCTTCAAAACGTGGTAAAACACGTATATCTTTATTTTTTGAGTAAATACTAATTTTTACTTCAATACCATTTAAAGTTTTTGAGTAGCAGTTATTTCAAAAAACAAATAATCTAATTTTTCGCACAACATTTGAGGTCCTGGAAAACAATTTTAAACAAAATGGTGAAACACGTATATCATTATTTTTTGAGTAGATACTAATTATTAATTTTTACATCGTTAGCATTTACAGTTTCTGAGAAGCTGTTACTTTAAAAAACAAATAACCCTATTTTCCACCCCACATTTGAGGTCATGGATCCAAATTTTCAAAAAATGGTGAAACACTTATTTTCTCATTTTTAAGAAGAATCTAAATATCTAATTTCAAAAGGTTCTCATTTTTGGTTTTCGAGAATTTCGTTGTTTAAGAAAAACATTTGTTTTCCAGTTTCATCCTCTCAGGAGCAAAATTAAAAAAAAAATTTTTTAGCGGGTGCTTATGCTATAAAAGTAATATAAGTTTCAAATTTCACGTTCCTAGGATGAGGCGTTTGAGCTCGGCGTTGATTATCAGTCAGTCAGGACATGTTCTTTTATATAAATATAGATAGATTCAAATAGATTGTTGATTTTTAAGTGGCAGTTACTCTAATTTTCAATCAACCATATTTTCCATTCCATATTTGAGGTACCAGAAAATAAATTATTTAAATACGGTTAAACATATATAATATTAGTTTTTTAGATGATTCCAAATGCCAAATTTTAAAACCTTTACTTTTGTAGTTTTTTTCCACCCCACATTTGAGGTCCTGGAAACCGAATTTTAAAAAATGGCGAAACACGTATCAATTAATTTTTAAGTAGATACTAGATATTAATTTTTACATCTGTAGCATTTACAGTTTTTGAGTAGCTGTTACAAATAAATAACAAATAAATAAGCTGAAAAACAAATAACCCTATTTTCCACCGCACATTTTAAGTCCTGGAAACCAAATTTAAAAAAAATGGTAAAACACTTATATCATTAATTTTTACTTCAATAGCATTTAAAATTTTTGAGTAGCAGTTATTTTAAAAAACAAATAACCCTATTTTTTGTCTGATATTTGAGGTCCTGGAAACCATATTTAAACAAAATGGTGAAACACGTATATCTTTATTTTTTTTAAGATATTAATTGTCAATTTTTACATCTGTAGCATCTACAGTTTCGGAGTAGCTTTACTCTGAAAAACAAATAACAAATAACAAATATGTTAAAACTAAAACTCAAACAACAAGCACCATAGGAGATTTAAAATATACTGACATCGATGAAAATACAGTGACTTGCTCCTCAGATAAAGATAAATCGGAATGTCTAGCATTGTTCTTCGAACAGGTTGTAAATGATATTTAATATTTAAATTACGAGAAGCTGATTTTCAAAAATGAATTTGCAATGAATGAAATATCAATTATACCTGAATTAGTTTTTGCCAAACTGTCTAAAATGAATCCTAACAAATCTCAAGGACCTGATGGTATTTACCGAAAAAATTTTTTTGAGCGTAGACATGAAATTTCTACATGTCTAGCTAAAATTTTCAGTGATTTTCTATGTAAACGAACACTCCCTGACGATTGGAAAATCAGTACAATAGTCCCAATATTTAAAAAAGGTAGTAAGCATGATCCATAAAATTATAGGCCAGTGCCATTGACCTCAGTTCCGTGTAAAATAATGGAATCTATTTTAAGTGATTTTATACTATCACACTTTTTAAATAATATACTATTTCATGGTAATCAGTATGGTTTCATGAAAGGTAAATCTACTTCTTTGCAATTGCTTAAAATTATGAATCTCTGAACGAATGCGCTGGGTCAAGGCAAGCAAGTAGATATAATCTACACCGATTTTAAAAATGCAATTGCCGCACAAAAAATTAATTTATAAACTGAAGTGCTATAGACTACACGATACTCTGTTAAGATGGATTGAAAACTTTCTGACAACAAGACACTTTCAAATCAAAGTTAATGACCAGAAATCATCTAAGCATAAAGTCCTGAGCGGAGTTCCACAAGATAGTGTCTTAGGTCCATTGCTATTTGTAATTCATATCAATGACGTATTTCAAGCTTGTGACATTGAAGGTCTTAATATCTTTTTATTTGCTGACGATGCAAAAAATTTTCAAGATAATCAACAGTGTAGATGATCAATAGATTCTACAATGCAGTTTAGATATCTTTTCCAGCTGGTGCAAAGATTGGCTCCTAAAACTGAACTACAGCAAGTGTGTATAGTTTTCATTGCATAACACATATAAATCTTATAAATTTGATTACAACTTTGCTGAAGAGAAGACTAAACACCACATTTCATCAGTCCAAGAAGTCAGAGATATAGGAGTTGTAATGGACAGCAAACTAAGATTTACTACTCATATATGCAAACTTGCCAAAAAAGCAAATAGCATTTTAGGAATTGTCAAAAGAAATTTCCACAACTTATCCAAGGATTGTTTTTTGCTTCTGTACAAAGTTTTAATCCGTCCTAATCTTGAATATGCTTTTGTGGTATGGTCCCCTCACCATATAGGCATGATAGAAAAACTTGAAAAAGTACAAAAAAGAGCCACTAAGCTAGAGGAGACATGATTGAAGTCTAAAAAATATTAAACAATTTTTATTGTGACAATTCAGTTCCAAGCTTAATAAAAAATCTAGTTTATTCAACACAAGAGGTCACATTCAGAAGTTAGAAAAACTAAATTTTAGAATCGATATTAAAAAGTTTTTCTTTATTACAAGAGTGATCAACACATGGAATAAACTTCCTGCTTCAGTCATAGAAGCAAAAGATAATTTCCAATTCAAACGTCTCCTGGATGCTCACTGGATGGACCACCCTACTCGATTTTGTTGGAGGAATAAATTTAACTTATCTGTTACTTTTCGATTTATTAAAGAGTTTTTTTTTGTTAATGACAATTTATGTGCTTTAATTTATTATTTTTATGAAATTGTTTTTTGTACTGTCGGGGTATATAGGCTTTGCCTGCGCCTTGTAATAAACTATGTTATGTTTTATATATATATATATATATATATATATATATATATATATATATATATATATATATATATATATATATATATATATATATATATATATATATATATATATATATATATATATATATAGATTGTTGATTTTTAAGTGGCGGTTAGTCTAATAACCAATCAACCATATTTTCTACTCCACATTTGAGGTCCCAGAAAATAAATTATACATTCACTTTTTTAGTTTTTCTTTTTTCCTCCCCACGTTTGAGGTCCTGGAAACCAAATCTATATATGGTTATGAACAACATTTATAAAATCATTATTTAAACATGGGGTTGACCGCCGGTTTCGGCTTGTTCCATCATCAGAATCCCTATAATAATCAATGTACAGAACAGTAGAGAAAAGCCGAATATGAAAAATAAAGAAACAATAGTAAAACTTTTAAAATATAAGCCTAAAAATAGAAAATTAAAAATTCCAAACACGTACCAGCAATATAACTTTTATTAAAACCACCGACTCTACGATACTTTCACAGCTAACAAAATTGTTTAGTAAAACTCACCTGGAAACAGGTTCACTTAAATTACAGGTACATTAATAATATTTAAACTATCTAAAAAGATAATACCAAAATTTCGTCAGCAGCTCAATGTACCAAAAATAAAGGTTCATAACCTGAACATCAAACGAAGAAATAAATTAAACGAGGGATAAATTAAAACAAAATTGAAATAAACCACAAATAAAATAAAAAACCCAAGAATAATTTTTTTTATTATAGTTTATAGTTTTTTACGCCATGTGTTTTAAGACGCAAAAACAAAATCAAAATGAAAAAAATACTTATCTACACTAAATAATTTTTTCTCTATATTTTCAGTTCTTTAGGATTATTTTGTATCCATTTATTGATGATGTCGTGGCATATTTCCGAGTTCAGTATGGTTTGGAGTGTGGTTGGTTTTTGGATCCTTTTACAAAAGTTCCCAAGTTCCATTCCTAGTTGTGTCGTTTCTTTGCAGTGCAGCAACCAGTGCTCGATTGTTTCCTCTGTTCCGCAGGGGTCGCACAAACCTGTCTCATGAAGATTCATTCTCTTCAAATTTTGTTTCAGCCGACACTTTCCAAGTCGGGAAATGATGACTTCTTTTTTTCTGTTTGTTTTAAGACGCAAAAACAAAATCAAAATGAATTAAATTCAAGAATTTAATTTTATATGAGACTTTTTTTTCGAGAGACCAGTAGTGTCGACTTTCTTGAGCAGAGTCTCATCTGGTCTGCCATTCGTTCAAAAGCTCTCTGCGTATTGTTCATTTTATGTCAAATATCTCTGGCATAATCTCAATCTCTATTTCGGGATGTTTGGTAGCTTCCCTGGGAAGACAATCTGCCATTTCATTTCCACGTATGCCCACGTGGCTAGGTACCCAAATCAGGGTAATTGTCTTCCCTTCTTTGGAGAGGTTGGATGCTAGTGTTAGAACTGATTCCACAAGAGCAGATTTTTGAGCATTTGCGGAATTTTTCAATGAAAGCATAGAGCTATATGAATCCGTAAATAGGGCTATTTTATGTGGACCGTCTGGTTGTGCCATCCACTCCAAGCCGCATTTTATAGCCGTTAACTCAGCCGTATAAATACTAACGTCATTCGTGACTCTCTTAGCCATTTTCATATCTTTTTCCGGGATATAAATTCCCACAGCTGCTACATTGTCTATTTTAGATGCATCTGTGTACATATGTGTCGAATCTGTATATGTAGCAATCAGTTCCTTAGCTCTTTGGAGAATTGACGGATCATCCTTCTTTAACCCCACCAGCCCTTCGTTAAAAAGAGGTGGAATAAGTTTTTATGGTGGAGTTGAAGAAGGAGTTAAGGGGACTGGGTTGAATTTGTCAACTATTTTGTTCAATGCTGCTGTTCTTTTAGCTGCTGGATATTCAGCTTCTTTCACTTTTCTGTGAAAAAACCATCGCCATTTAACCCTTTCTTGTCCTCTGTGAGGTACAAAGACATCTTTTGTCGGATGGTTTGGAACGATCTTGGTTTTAGTGGCAAAGTTTGTAATTAACATTTTTCGTCGTATATCGAGTGGAGGATCTCCGCATTCAATTTGTAGAGCGGCCAAACTGGTTCCAACCATTGTCCCGCAAGCTGTTTTTAAGGCACTATATTGGATTTTCTCGAGTCTTTGTTTTTGAGATTCTGATGCACTGTCAAATGCTTCGCAGCCAAACCCCATCACTGATCGTATGGCGCATCGGTAGAAAAGCATCAGTGTTTCTTTGCCGCATCCCCAGCTTTGTCCTGTCAGGCATCGCATGATATTTAATTTTTTTTTCCAACGATCAACGATCTTATCAATGTGTTTTTCCAGGTTAATTTTGAGTCAAATAATACACCGAGAAATGTAGCTTCGCTCTTCCAACTGATTTTTTTGTTATCCTTACAAATAGGTAGGGAATTTTGTCGGAATTCATTGTATTTTGTAAAACAGACTGCTACCGATTTCTCGGTTGATAGTTTGAATCCCCAATTGAGAAAGAATGTTTGGATTTTGTTTAATCGAGTCTGTAAGCAGTTTCGCATAGTATGTGGGTCTTTTTCTGAAATCCATATTGCTACATCGTCCGCAAATATAGATGTCCGAATTCCATTGATTTCTTGACAAGGGATGTCGCTCATCATAACAATGAACAAAAGGGGGCTCAGGACTGAACCCTGTGGGGTACCATTTTCTAACAATACCGGGTGTGACAACGTGGATCCTACACGAACCATGGCCTCTCGATTGTTCAAGAAGCTATGGATCCTTTTTAAAATCCTTCCTCTGTCACCCAGCCTTTCAAGCTTTAACAAAAGCCCCTCTCGCCACATTAGATCAAAGGTTTTTTCCAAGTCCAGAAGAACCGCCAGTGTCCTATCCTTATTCCACATCGAGCGTTTGATATCGTTTTGTAGTCTAAGGATGTGATCTGTGCATCCTCTTTTTTTGCCTAATAAATTATTTTGGTTTTCTTATTAAAAGTTTAATGTACACAATTATTACAACTTAAAAAAACCAATATCATACCTTCCTTCCTTGCTCTCCCGTTCCAGCTTGCTCTTCCGTTCCCGCTTGCTCTCCGTTCCCGTTTGCTAAGATAGAATAAATGCATATATATTTATAAATATATATATATATATATATATATATATATATATATATATATATATATATATATATATATATATATATATATATATATATATATATATATATATATATATATATATATATATATATATATATATATACATATATATATATATATATATATATATATATATATATAAAGACGCTCGGTTTTGCCAGATCATCGGCGAGTACGGCCCTGCTCACATTTACGGCAACATAAAAATACATAAAAACGTTCCATTAAGACCTATAATATCGCAGTGTCCTACTGCTGTATATTCTCTCTCAAAATCTATTAATAATCTGATCTCTCCATATTGTCCATCAACATACAGTTTAAAATCTACCTCTCAGTTTATCGATTTAATAAGAAGTTCTCAACCATCTAATGGCATTATTGCATCCTTGGACGTGGAAAGTCTCTTCACAAATGTACCGGTATTTGAAACTATCAAGATAATTTTAAATTACGTTTACCATAACAGCAACCTTTCTCCTCCTTCTCTTCAAGGAAGTGTCTTGTCCGATTTATTGCGCTTATGCACCACTGAAGTTCCGTTCACTGGCCCCGACGGTGTTCTCTATGTACAGGCTGACGGTGTGGCTATGGGATCGCCGTTGGGTCCTACATTTGCAGGATTTTATATGGGACATTTGGAAAATAAAGTGTTCAACGTTATTCTTCAACAACCACAGAGAATTCGATTGAGTTTGATCGCGAGACTCAAAAAATTAAATCTTTACTGGTGAACAATAATTTTACAAACACTGAAATAGATAAAACTATACAGGTGTTTTTGGACGAAAAGCTCGCAAATACTATGGGAGTTGATGCTGATTGTGGAAAAAACTTCCCATAGCGTTATACTATGGAGCCGAAGTGCATGGCGGACTGGAAACTGATGGAAAGGTTCTTAAAGATATTATCTCAAACAATGTCTTTGTCACTTCTCCTGATACCCACCAGTTAAAAATAATAATCTACTACAAAACTAAAAAAACTCATCAATTAGTTATGAAAAAAATCTGGTTAATTCCAATTTTCTCAAGAGAACCAACGTAGTTTATCAGTTTCATTGCCCTTTCCAACACGATAATAAAACTAGTTACATTGGACATACTCGAACAACTCTGGCTAGAAGATTGACGATGCACGTTCAGGGCGGGGGTATCCGTGCTCATTTCCTGCGTGAACACAAAGCCATTCCTCTTACAAGATCAATATTGAATGAAAATACTACAATACTATCTTCTTCTAATGATATATTGCGGTTAAAAATACAAGAGGCCTTATATATACGTCGTGAAGCACCTATCATGAACATTCAGCGAGATGCCTTTAATCTCACATTACAACTATTTGGAGATTATAAAACTCTAACTTGTGAGGTCAAAAATATAAAGCCCAAACTTTATAATTCTTCGGTAAAATTAACTTCTACCTGTACCCAGGGTCCTGAGATTGTCGGTGGAGTTACAGGTGGTGCGACTGATTTTGAATTACACCGTGGCTGCAGTGGTGAGCCCGTTTCCAGTCGTCCCGTTCCAAGTCCTGCCACCGATATCTTTTTTGATGCGGACACTTCATTTTCTTCTTTCGAGCCGTGCGAGGAGCGGTGTGGTGATCCTGTTGAAGATAACTTAGATGTCGGCCCCTCGTCCATGTCGACATCTGCTATGGATCATGTCGTGGACCCTGAAAGTGGCGGCGGTGAGAGCAGTGACGGCTCTCGACACGAAAGCATTGGCCAGCCGGTCCGCGACAACTCGTCATCTACGTGCGATCGGGTTTCGGTAGATGCGACATTGTGTGACGACCGTGCTGTTTCAGCGGTGCCTGATGAGATTGTTTCGATAAATGAAGTAGTTAATGATGAAAATGATATTTTGGCCAGAATGGCGGCAGCTCTGCTTTGTGACAATATAATAGTCTGGTAGATTTAGCTTTTGGTACGGAAATTTTAATAGACAAGCCAAAAAGTACATTAAACTATAGTATTTGTTATAACTAAGAGCTGGAAAGAGATACCAGACACAGATCGGTCCCTAAAAAAAGTTATTAGCAAAAGAAGTTGCTCAAAACTCGCGAATCTGTTTATTAACGCCAACCAATCAAAAGCCAGCTTTTTCTATTTCTGCATAAAAAGTGACGCTTATTTTACAAATTATCTCCACGAAATTTAAACTTTTTACGCTCAAATGCTCATAAAACAGTTTAGTTATTTATTTCTATATTTTTTTAACAAAACTTTTATTTTCCGTTTGCTTATGGAGCTGCCCGAAGAATGTTGATTATCAAATGCTTAAACTTAAAACTCTTAAACTAGTTTAACTCCTCTGTATAAACGATTATGTACACTCAACTAGTCTACGTTTTCGAAATTCTCCAGTATTTAAAAAGCAATACAACCTGAAAACACAACCTTATTTGAAAATAGCTGAATGGGGTGCCGGTTATGGGAATCGTACCACTTTTTAAAGAAACATGCTCAAACATCTTAAAGACAAGAAATTTATCAAACACTGGTTTTTAGAACAACATAAATTTTAATTCTAAAAACAAAGTATAAGTTTCAACTTATTAAATAATTATAATAATAACTGTTATCTAGCTTCAAGAATCATTATATTGAGCACAATTCAGTTGTGCAGAAGAGTCAGATCTTTATCCACGACTTTACTTCTTGTGTCCACCACACATATCAAGAGTGCTGTAGACAGAAGGTTCGGGGTTGCCAGCTGCTGTTACATTGGCTGTGACACTTCAGTGCTTCCGAAGAGACATTCTAAACACTGACTAACACCACTTTAAACATTGTCAAATTTTAATTCAATTCAGAGACACTGTTAGCAACTTTTGTCGTGCTGGCTGAAATAAACTGGGAAGTGTAGATTTAGATTATGAGGATTTTGTAGATAAATAATGCACATCATATCATAGTCAAATTGTTTGCTGTTTATTATAACACACAAGCAAACAGTTTTGACATTGAGACAATGCTTAGCAATATCCTCATGTGCAGAAGAACTTGTTACAACAATAATAGACGTGTAACTGGAGGAAATATACAAGAGCTATTTTAATAAGCATCAAAACCTTACAGAACAAAGAAGACATTTTCTTAAGAACTTGATAAGTTTCTATATATCACTTTAAATAAAATGTAATAACATTTATACATATTTCACTATTATAGATAATAATAGATATTATTTACAAGACCACTAATATAAAGTCAGTTATCTTAAACTTTGTCACAGCAACATTTACAAGCATATACAAGTACCTTCAAAACTGTTTTAAGTGCATCAAATTTTTTGCCAATTTAAAGAATAAATACGTCCAAAAACAAAGACTAATTTTGGGCAAGCCTAATTAAAATAGTATCTCATCGATTTTAACAGTTTTTTCATACAGGCCTCCACATATATCGCCCTTAAACATATCTACTTCAAGATTATCAGTATGAAGAGATTTAGTACAAACTTTACCATAGCAATGTTTACAGGCAGGTACAAATGGTACAATGTAGCTCATATTTAAAACATGAACAACTTTTAGAAGAGCATGGGCTTTTTTAAAAATTTCACATTTACAACTTATACAATAATTAGGCTATCAGGTGCTGCCTCTATATCAGTATTAATGAGACACAACTTAAAATCTATTTTCCCCAGCTCCATCTATCATTGTCTAAGAAATACTTCAATTTCATTTCCTGAAAATGAGTTCTCAAAACATGCATTTTCAGTTGAGGTAGCTTTCCAGGAATAATTTTTGAACTACTTTATATTTGACTGGAATAATTGTTTATTGTGTGGACAACTTAGATCTTAAATTCTTTTTATTGCTGTAAACTATCGTCCTGTTTCCCTAACTTCGGTGCTGTAAACTATCGTCCTGTTTCCCTAACTTCGGTGCTCTGCAAGGTGATGGAGAAGATAATCAGAAGCTCTATGCTTAAGTTTCTAGTAGACAATAATCTCATCAGTCCGAATCAACATGGATTTGTGTTCTCCAAGTCCTGCACTACAAATCTTTTAGAATCTCTTGATATCATAACATACGCTAACATACGAAGTCATCATGGTTCTTCTTGATTTTGCAAAGGCATTCGACAAAGTGTGTCACGAACATCTACTCACTAAAATTAAAGCACTTGGATTCGACGACAAAACTAACAATTGGATAAAAGCATTCCTTTCGAACAGACATCAGAGAGTGATTATGGGCACGCATGCTTCAGGCTGGAAAAAAGTCCTTAGCGGTGTGCCTCAGGGCTCTGTGCTAGGGCCTCTACTTTTTGTCATTTTCATCAACGACATGCCACTTCTGGTTCATCATTTCTGCAAGCTTTTCGCCGACGACACAAAACTCATTGCTATCATCCGCAACGCAAATGACCGATCATTGCTACAGAGGGACCTTGATATGCTAACAAAATGGTCTCACGAATGGCTCATGTGCTTTAACGAAGATAAATGTAAAGTCATGTATTTTAAAAAACGTAAGTGCAACGTTCTTAACACTGGCTTTATTGAGGACACCGAATTTTTAAACTTTCCTTTGGACGCGATGGATCCGCACCACATACACCAGAAGTTTACAATGACCGATGCTGATGGACATTCCCACATCCTCAGCGAAACCATGGTTGAGCGTGATCTGGGCATCTACGTTGACAACAAACTAAGCTGGACGAATCAAATAGAGAACTCGAAGGCGAAAGCTTATGCGGCGCTTGCAACACTCAAGCGCACGTTCATTTACTGGACGACTCACACATTGAAAATCCTCTTTAGCACATATGTAAGACCTCACCTTGAATACTGTGCTTCTGTGTGGAAACCTTGCAGAATAGAAGACATAATATCACTCGAATCTGTTCAACGCAATGCAACCAAATTAATTCCTCAAATTCGATCATTGCCTTATTCTGAGAGACTGGCTGCACTCGGCCTTCCTTATTTGTTTGAGAGAATGACTAGAGGAGACCTCATACAATATTTTAAAATTGTCAAGGGGTTTAACAAAGTCAATTGGGTTAACCCAAATCAACCGTTTCCTTCAGCAAGGATGGATGGACCAGCTGGTGGTATTCGTGCAAATAATGATCATCGTCTGAAACGAGAAGCCATTACAAACTATCGACCCCGTGAACACTTCTTCAGCAACAGAGTCCTGGCAATTTGGAACGTACTGCCGAACGAAATAACTTGCACCAATTCAGTTAATGCTTTCAAAAACAAGCTTGACACCTTTTTGATTGAATATTACAGAAAGGACGATTTTCATTTAAAACTTGTGAATTTATTGAACTGAATTTTCATTTTGTTTTTGTTTAGTAAGGTTCTACCATAGCCGAAGCTACTTTAATAGTAGCTGAAGACCTCGATAGGGGTCCGGCATCGCATAGCGTCAGGTGACACTATGCTGTAGAATATAAACATTATTATTATTATTATTATTGGAGCTAGATCAGCTAGCTGCTAGAACTAAAACTAACACAAGGCTGGGGCTGATTATTTTTCTTTGCTTTGTTATTTACTTATGTATACAAACATCCACATTTATAGAGTTAAACTGTCAATTAAAATTGTATCTCCAATTACAGTTGCAGAATTCAATAAAGAAGTTTTCCCTTCTTGTTTCAAAATTTAGATTAGTTTTTCTTAAGTAGCAGATTTACACACAACGCACTACATTGCGATATTAGTTACATTTAGATTAAAAATGTGCTAACTACAATACAAACTTACCATAACCAAACTTAACAGATGTAATAACACGAATAAAAGAAAATAAAAAAAATACCAGAATGACAGACAAAAGACAAGACTGACCAAAGAAAAAACTATGTACTATGCTATACAAACTATACAATTATACAACTATATAAATGAATAGGAAATTTAAAAAAAACGCTGCTAAAAATCCAAAATCGTCCAAATCAAAATCTAAGGCTTAAATAAAACGTTAAGATATTGAAGAGAAATCGAATTCAAACGCGATAAAACCGGCAATGCAAAATGAATACAAAGACAACGCAAATATAGCATAGAAAACGAGCCTTTATTGAATTCTTACTGGCTGGGCGAGTAAATATGTTACTGCGCGTAACGCGACATTGTCTTACGTAATGAGACAAAAGAGTACGTCTAAAATCATTAATAACTAGAGTACCATAACTGCTCATTCGTGGTATCTTCATACAGACATTCTACAACATATTCTCTATTGAATGGTATAAAAATTGGCTTGTCTATTAAAATTTCCCATATTGCCTCGAAAAACTGCTAGATCTACCAGTCTATAACTATGCGACGTCGACGATAACGTTTTGTGTAAAATAACGTGGCATTTTAATTAATTAATTTAATTTTGGCAATTCTTCAGAGATGGTTTCCGTTTTAAAAATGTCATGGTTACGCGAGATGTGACGTAGATCTGTCGTTTGACAATTAATAGATTTTGCTTTTCGACCGTATTTTTAAATGTATAACAGTTTTATTATATAATGTATTTTTAATATCTCCCTATAGTAAAATAAATTAACATGTCATTCTCGTAAAATAAATATTATTATTTTGTTTCATAAGCGGTTTTAACTAATTTCACTTTTCATTATTCTATCCCTGTTTTGTTTTTTCTTTTCGGGCTCTGATGATGACAAACTAACTGTCGAAACGCGTTAGCCCTGTTTATTACTTTAAACTTATAAGTTACAGCTTTTAGTTTCTTTTATTTATTTTATAACATAATTGTCTTTTAATTTTTTTTACAAATAAACGTAAATGCGGCTGCAAACAAGGAATTCGTTAATAGTCTATCTTCCCAACAACGGGCTTCCCTTCAACGTTTTGAGTCTTTGGCAAAAAAATTAACAAACACAAAATGGGCAATTATATTCAATGGAGTTTGCGTACATTTATATATATATATATATATATATATATATATATATATATATATATATATATATATATATATATATATATATATATATATATATATATATATATATATATATAATATTTATATATATATATATATATAATATATATATATATATATATATAATATATATATATATATATATATATATATATATATATATATTGTTACGATATCACCAAATCGTATACCGGGCTCAATAGAATGGTTTTGCAGTTTATTGGAAAATAATAAATGAAGGCTTTGTTAAGGCTAATTATACCTTCTGGTCTATTAATAAATAAATCATTAATGTCCCTAATAAATAATCTGAATCCGTTAAGGCTTATCAATAGGAAGTTGATCATCAAATCAGTGTTATTACATGATTACCTCTTCTTAATTCTGTTCGTCCCGAACAGAGAGTCGCTTTTGAGAAATGCGACTCGGCCACGAACAACAAAATACCTTGATCTTTACTCGTGGCTTTGACCGCAATTCGCAAACAACATGGTCAAATCCCTTGACCCTTTGATGCAGTTTATTCCAGTCCTTCTTTGGCTCATCGTCGCTATATCTGCACGGTTCATCACAGCCTTTTTTGCATGCCTCGTCCTGAACATCTTTGCACGTTTTATCGGAATTGTTTGCTTTTTCTTCTTCCTACACATCTTTTAGATCTTTCTCAAGAAACTCTTCAAAACGTTTTTTGAAAACACGTTCCATAAATCCAATAAATCTCTTCATCAAACTGTTACTTGATTTTAAAATGACTCTTAGTCTATCTGATCTAGAATCCTCTGTGGATTCATCTGATTTAGAACTCTCTGTACCGCTCTCTGTTTTTGGCTCATCTTTTTCAGAGTTTTTGCTTGCTGCATTGCTATTGTTGTTTTGGAAAAGTTTATCACCGTTATGTTTGTTTTCTTCCAAGCTACAAACGAACGTTTTCTTTTCACATTCCAGCTCGGCTCTTTCGTTGGTGTTAACGTTTGTATCGTCCAGCGGATCTTTTTTCAAATTATCGCCATCGTCTCTCAAATCAGTGTCTTCTTTTTTTGTCAAGTTAACTTTGACGTATTTTTCCATTGGAGTTTCGTCCGTTTCTAAATCCTCGGTTGCTTCATCCAAGTCAGATTCGTCACTTTCATCCTCATCGTTTTGTATTTCGTTTTCAACATTCTTTTCATCTTCTTTAGTTTTGGTTTTCGACGTCCAAACCGACTGTATCATTGTCACCATCTTTGCCAGGCTCATCATCACCATCTTTGCATAGTTTATCTTGAACATCTTTGCAAGGTTCCTTATCATGACCGTCTTTGACAAGCTCATCATCATGACCCACTTGACTTGTGCAGTCTGTACGGCCGTCATCCGTCACATGTTCTCAGACACAGCTGGTGGACTCCAGTTCCAATTGGGTTTCGCGCAGCAACCCACATCACTAGCAACCCGCTGGTCCAGAACCGTGTCTACCACTGCTTCAGTCAACCCTGCGACCAAACTCTCAACAGTTGTACCGGCTGCTTCTACTTGGTTTTCGTGGCCAAGAATCATTCCTTCTCCTGTCTTCCCCTGTGCTGCTCTGTGTATTGCTCTGGTTTCTTCCGCCGTTTTATTCAGAGCCTTTAACATTTCATTTTCTACTTCGAACTCATACTCTTCCGGATCAAACCCATTGTTTTCCAATGACGTCCGGAGGCGGTCCACGAGCTCAGACTTTCTTCCTTTATCACTGAGCTCTCGTTTTCTAAGTTCCCGCCTCAACTCGAGTATCAAGAGCTCATCCAATGCTTTCAAAATCATTCTTGTATCCTACTTCTGATCACCAATGTTACGATATCACCAAATCGTATACCGGGCTCAATAGAATGGTTTTGCAGTTTATTGGAAAATAATAAATGAAAGCTTTGTTAAGGCTAATTATACCTTCTGGTCTATTGTTAAATAAATCCTTAATGTCCCTAATAAATATTCTGAATCCGTTAAGGCTTATCAATAGGAAGTTGATCATCAAATCAGTGATATTACATGAATATATATATATATATATATATATATATATATATATATATATATATATATATATATATATATATATATATATATATATATATATATATATATATATATATATATTAATTACAATATGAAATTCGGCCGAAAAAATGTCTTCATTAATGTTAAGGTCGCGATTGATGGTCATCTGGACAAGCCCATTCAGCCTTGTCTGGCTCATTGTGGTGCGTAGATA
This sequence comes from Erpobdella octoculata, assembly GCA_963978895.1. Taxonomy (NCBI): domain Eukaryota; kingdom Metazoa; phylum Annelida; class Clitellata; order Hirudinida; family Erpobdellidae; genus Erpobdella; species Erpobdella octoculata. Next base: position 21,413,593 of record OZ022243.1, on the reverse strand, counting down.
AGATTTGAATCTGCGCATAGTTGAGAAGGATCTCTCAGCTGTCTCGGAAAAAAGAGGCAACGTGATGAAGAGTTTCAGCAGCGTATTTTTCTGCAAGTAGATGGAAGTTTGACAATGTTGCAGAACATCAACTGCGTCAGGTCAAATTTTTAGGCGGGTCGGTTCTTCAAAATTGGACCAATGGACAACTCTGACCCTAACATTTGTGACAACTTATTAAATATTTAATTTGCAAAATAATTGTCAACTCAAATATATTTCTCCATATACACTGGCACGCGCGTCACTTCAAAATTTACATAGGCAGGTTTTCGGGGGGCGGTCTCCGACGTGCCTCTTTTTGGCTGCGACTATGGTAAAAGCTTTCAAATAATAAAAGTGCCAAATTGGCTTTTTTACAAACATTAATTTAACTTGACTTTTCTGTCTGTGGTCAAATATTTTGAATTGATTTTTCACTAACTTTTTGACAAGTTAGAATTTTGAAGCTTTCAGCATAGACTTTAACCACTCGCTGAAACAATATTCAATAGTTTCCAAAGTGATTTAATCAATATTTTTTTTAGCTTTGTTCTTTTTAACTTTCACTTGCTCTATGTTTCTCCGGTATGGCGTCATCACTATCGTCAGTGAGCTGAAAAACGTTTTGGAACATTTGAAACCTAGGTAATCTTTAAGTGAATAAAAGGGTTTCTTTTAAGTAGTGCAGACAGAGCCATCTTTTAAGCTTTTCCGGATCAAAGCGTCCTGATGCAAAAAACGCCGTGTTTCGTCGCAAAATGCTAGTATTAGAAGCTGTCCGCTTCTGAAGCTTCAACATTTAACTCCGCGTTGTTTTTGCAAGCCAGACCCAAGGCTGGAAAAATGAAGAGAGAAAAGTTAAAAAAACAAATTAGGATCTAAGACAGGAAGTATTTGAGTGCTTCCTACATACAGCAGTCTTTAAAACACTTGGTCGACTTGGTGTAAAGGACTATAGGGTAAACTGACCAATTGCTGGCCACTGACCAATTACTGGTCTCTTTTTAGGCGCTTTTAAAAAAATTCACGATGACTTAGCATTTTCTTTAAAGTTTTAAACTCTTTGGTTAAATGTAATTTTGAAATCTAGTGTTACTTATCCAGGCTCTCTGCTTTATTTATCGCTACATAGAAGCTCAAAAGTTTGCAACTTTTCGGTCTTAAAAGTTCGAAAACTTTAGTTGAAATTCTTTTTTCAACTGAACCAGTGAATTTTATCTGGACGTTTTACAAAATAAATCCAAATGAAAGGTGACACTATAACTTGTTCTCATTTACTTTTTTCAGTTCTTTTATCTAAATTTCCACTAAAACCAACTTAGAAGTGAGAAATAGTAGACCATACAAAAAGACCACTTAATGGCCACCTATTAGTCTATATACTGGCCATGGCCGGTATATGGTACATTATAACCAGTAAATGGTACTTGATAACCAATAATTAATAGTTGGTGACATTAATTATAATATTTTCAGTTATTTATTTTTTATTATATTTAACAGGTCTTATTGTTTTATTCGTAATTGTTTTTTATTTATGTGACGAAAGTTAAAGTTAATATTATATAACATGAATCATGTTTTATTTAGACTGTTTTACGTCTAAATAAAGCGGTTGTTTTTCATTTTGCAGGACATATTTTATGAATGAAGCCAGCTTGTAAAAAAATATAATGTTTTGAAAATGTAATCAACTTAAAAACATAAAAAGACAGCAAAAAGTGCAACATCAACAAAAAAACTTCAACAAATTTGCAAAAAATTGCATATGTGGACAGATGACGACTTGAATAAATCTGTGCTGGAAGTAGCAAATGGCACCATGTCTCAACGAAATGCTAGTAAACTATTTGGAGTTCCACTTGCCACATTGCAATTGATTCTTTCTGGAAAATCCCACATTGGGGCACAGCCAGGAAAAGACCAATTCACGGAGAATTAGAACGAAAATTAGTCGGTTACGCTGGTAAGAGGGCTCAGCTAGGAATTGGTTTTCAGAAGCAGCAGTTTTTGGAATATGCTGGAAATCTTGCAAAAAAGCGTAAAGTTTTTTGTAAAAAAAGGAACTCCTAGCGAAAAATGATGGAGACTTATGAAAAAACGAACTTTGGAAATGACTCTGCGCTGTCCGGAAGGAACAGCTGCTGTACGTCATATGTGCATGGACAAGCAGAAGGTTCAAAAGTATTTTAAAGAAAAAAAATCAAGAAAACTTTAAAGAAAAAAGTTACCTAACACCATTTTTATTTCAAATATCATCAAACCCATTGGATTCTGATTCTGATATTTTGTCTTATCCTGCTCTTCAAATTTGCAAAAAAGGAAAATAATAGAAAAACAAACATGAAACATTTTTCCCTCATTTCAGATGAAACTTACAACTCTAAAATTAAAGAGAAAGCTGCCAAAGTTGAAAAAGAGGGACACAAACTAAAAACACAAAGGATTGCAAAAGAAACAAGTAAAGAGAAAAAATAATTTTTTTTAAAATGCTCTCATTTTGCTTTTTTATCTGAGTCAACGAATTAAAATTTTTGAATCTTAAACAACCGTTACGCTCAATCTTGTATTTTTTATCTAATTTTTATTATTAATTTTGTTTATTACAACGACACTAACTTTCGTATAAAATCGATTTTGATTAATTTTAATTTATTTAAGGTAGGCAGTCGCACAGTTAAAAATCGCATGAAGACGTACGAGTTTGGTGTTGTAGTTTTTGTTTTTTGATAATTCGGTTTTTTCTGATTGCTTACTACTAACTTTTTTGAAACAGCTTCATTTTTAAATGCTTTTATTTAACTTTACTCATCTCTCTGTGTGTTAGTTAGTTTGTCTGTGGTGATTTAACTTCACTCATCTCTCTGTTTGTTAGTTTGTCTGTGGTGATCAAATCTAGGTTAGTAGGCGTGGCCAAGTGTATTCATTGGTTTGTTTGTCTGTGATGATCAAATGTAGGTTAGTAGGCGTGGCCAAGTTGAATGCCCGCATTTTTTACGAGTCTCCTGATGTAACTAAAGACTATAAAGACGCCTGAATTATCGAGATATAAACGGCGTTTTAGGTTTATACCACAAGCACAGCAATCCTTAGAAAGTTTTTTTAGTTAAAAATTACCTAAAAAATTTGTTTAAAATATTTTAATAAAAAAATGGATTGGTCAAGTGAATCAGGATTTATTTTTGTATACCCAGCCTTGGCCTTAGTCAAAAGGCCATCTTAACTTGCATGGCGCAATTTGCATGCATTGCATATCTAGGTATATAGTATAAGTCTATGGTATAACCTACTATCGCCTAACGCTTTAATCTTCTAACAAAATGGCTCTAAAAATTTATTTTAATTTATTGCATGCAAAAACCATAATTTGTATTTGATAGAAATTTTGAAACACTGCACAATGTTCATATAAATAAGCGTTTGTGGTCCTATGGGCTGAAAATCTACGTGACTTGCAAAAAAACTTGTGGCCAGTAATGGGTCAGTTTACCCTAAACTATTATATAAAAATGAAGTTTCAACCAGACTCCGCCTTGCTTTTGCTAGCTAGTCCAAACCTTGGATAAAAGATGAGGGACAGGTAAAAAGATCAAATATGATCTACGACAGGAAGTACTTAGGTGCTTCCTACATACAGCCATATTTCAGTCTTAAAACACCATGCATAAAGGACTATAAACTATTATAAAAAATGTAGCTTCAGCCAAAGATCTATGCGGGTTTTATGCAATGCACATTCTTCATGTTTTTTAACATTTTTCTTTTTTCTAACCCACTTCTCCAATTTGTGAAACTAGTTTCAGTAAAGGCAGCATCATGCTGAAAACTTTTGGCTTGACTGCAATGGAAACTGTGACAGGAAAAACAAAACGTGGCTTTTTAAAGTGAAAACTCTAAGCATAGATGTCCTGCATTCCAAGATGATTGAAAGCCAAGCATTTTCTTGATTTTTTCCAAGTATTGTTTTGGAGCGTATTCATTAATTGACTTAAATTAACAATAAAATTTATATCAGAATGCTTTTCGGATTCTATGTGTAGGTACAATTATCTTTTCTGGCCGGAGATTGTTGGTGTCAACGTTTTCGTTTGATTCCACACAATGCTGATGTCAAACAGCCATCCAAATTTGGTAGACACCGGAAAGCCGAAATCGTCGAAGAGATTCAGGTTGTCAAAACGATAAAAGACCTTAACATTTATAAAAGTAAGTAATTATTTTAAAAAATATCATTAAAAAAATATTCAAATTAGGGAATTTATTGGAGTAGCTTAAACAGCCGCCATTATGGCGGCTATGGCAGCTGCTTACCAAAAACATCACACTTAAAATATTTCTTTTAAAGTTATATTTAAAAATGTCTCCTACCGCTACTTTGTCGTAACAAAGCTTCTGATAAATAAGAAAAATATTGAAAATGAAAGTTTAACATAAACGCTGAAAAACCACTCACATCAATAAAACTTTTGTTAATGTGTGGTAGAGAGTCCATGCAAGCTCACTTAAGTTCCATAAAGTCAGACTCTTCTGCTAGTCTCTCTTTTTTTGTGAGCAGCCTATTTTCTAGCCTTCTAATTTCCTCAGCGTGTTTTTTTTCTATGTAAACGGCCAACCTGTTAACCTCTCAAATTCTTTAACATAGCTCTCTTCTTCTTTACGTGTAAGCTTAGTTTTCCAATTTCTTTATAATTTCTTTCCCTGTCTTTTTCTCTCTTTCTCTTTTTTTCTCTCTCACACACTCAGTTTCCATGTTGGCAGCTTAGTCTGCTTATTCGTTCACTTTTCAGCCTCTCTTTCTCTCTATCTCTCTTTTCTCTCTTTGTCTTGCCTTATCAGTAGTTCCTCCCATCGTTACACCACTATCGAACAATTTATTCGAGATTCCACGACCTCCACGTGTTAAAATTCTCTAATTCTATAGAATAATAGTTGATACAATTGAACGATTATTTTGCAATTAAAAGTTGGCTAGATAGATGAAAATAAGAGTTTGAAAATTGTCGTATAAATTTGTACTTTTGAAATTTGCGTGGGGGAGCCGCGACGATGTGTGGGGGGCCGGACCCTCAGCTCCCCCCCCCGTGACTACGCGGCAGAGCTTGAAATAAATAATTGAAGAGGCCTGGACGCCATTCATAGAGTCGCGCTAAGTTGATCATTTCAGTCATAATTTTGTTTAATGGAAAAAATATAATTAATTTCTTCAGTTAAAATAATTGTCACTATGAACGACTGTTTTTTCTTATTTTTATGTTTCGAATGTTTTTTTAGAGCTTTCAAAAAACGGATAAAACATCGCAAACAAAAGAAAGTTGTGCATCGCTAGTTCTGAAATATCAATAGTTGGTGGGGTGAAAATTAACGAGATAGAACGGCAAAGAATAAAATAAACGGCAAAGAACAAAATAAACGGAAAACAAAATATTATTTAGTTGGAATTTTCCTTGCAGACATTTTTATGCGTTTTTCAGCTAATGTTTGTTAAGAAATACAGTAATGTGCAGGTAAAGCCAAAAAAAAGTCGTATGAACAATTTTCAAGCAGTTTAGATTTTTGGCTGGGAGTCTACTTTTTCAAATATTATATTATTTATTATACTAAAGTATTATCGCTGATTTAATTATCAACTTCTGCCTTGATTGACTTTATAGAATGTAAACCGTTATTATTATTATTATGTTAGAAGGTATTAGAAGACTTATAAAAGCTTTATTCTTTATTTTCCAAAAAGCTGCCAAACCATTCCAGCGAACACGGTATACGTTTTGGCGATATCGTAACATTGATGTCAGAAATTGGATTAAAAGAATGGTCTTGAAAGCATGTATGTATGTATGTGTTTATTTTACAATATTTCGGCACTAAATGCTCATTCAAAGTATGTATGGGTGTGTATGTATGTATGTAGGTATGTATGTATGTATGTATGTATGTATGTATGTATGTATGTATGTATGTATGTATGTATGTGTGTGTGCACTCCTGAAGAGCTTTTCTGTGGAGGTCATCAGAAGAAAACCCCCCCTCGAGCAAACGTTTCGGCTCTTTAATTTCTTGACGTTCTAAGGGGGGCGAGCCACGTTCGACGGACGAACGTCCTCCGGCAGAAAATGTCTTTGTTCTTTTCCGACATCGAATTTCTATCATTCCTTGCATCGTGGCAGATATTTATCATGCAAATAAACTCGCGACGTTAAAGAAATTCAGACTATTCAAGTGAGAAAACCTTCGACGACATAACGGCTTCGCTTTCGTAGCGGTACTTAATATCGCCACGTAAACAAAGACGAAGCAATTCTATTCTTGCGGAGCGGAGAGAGCGGCTTCTAAATTTGGAAAATCTTCTTTTTTCTCTCTTTGAGACCAAATCCAGAATGAAGCCGATTCTGCTGCTTCAGAAATCTGTTTAATTGCACGGGTCCGCTCTCTGTTAGACATTCCCAGGGCCCGCAGCAACTTTAGCAAAGATTTACCAACCAAACCGCGTGCTCCGACTTCAACAGCAAAAAGCTCAGCTCTTGAGCCATTTGCTTCCAAATCCAACACCAATTCTCTGTATTTTTCTAATTTCATGATGTTACTGGCCTCCATGTTGCTTTCCCAAGGCACTGTCAACTCGATGAGAAGAAATGTCTTGGCCAGACTCGAAAAAACAACTATGTCTGACCTTTTTCCACTTTCCTTTATTGAAACTGGGAAGCACTTTTCCGTTTTCAGATCGGCAGAGACCCTCCAGTCATTCGCCGCATGGAAAACATTCTCTCCTTCCGTGAGGGTTCTCTTTGGGCGATTTAGCTGCGGCAATCCCTCTCTCAAAAAATAAATCCTCCTCCTAGGTTTCACCTCCATTGAGTTGGCTTTTCGGCAGGCCTCTTTTACAAATCCCAGCAGCTTTTGGAGAACAAGGTTGTGGCGCCACGTGTATCTACCATGAGAAAGGGAATAGGAGCAGGAGGAAAGAATATGAATCAATGACTGCGACTGACCGCAGAGCTGACACTCATCGTTCTCAATTAATTTCCATTTCTTTAAATTGCTGGCTGATCATACATCGATCTAATGAGGAACGATAGCCGCACTGGAGCATAGCGCCATATATCTTCCCATGACAGAGACCGCTGAACTGTCTCCTCCCATCTGGTCCAGTCCCCTTGCTGTGACAATTGTGCGCTCTTCACAACTCTCTCGCTCTCTATCGCTTGCTTTCTGTCCTGAACAATCAAGTCTGATCTTTCCTGAGCGTTTGCCTTGGACCACCAGAGATGGTGGTTCCATCCAACACCATGCCGCCCCAACTGAACTGCTCCGGTCCTTTCAGTCCACTGGAGAGAAACCGTGGCATTCTCTATTTCAACTCTAGCATTCCATTTGGTTCCTGAGATTAGAGTTGGTTTTACCTCAGCGACTCTCTGATCCGTTGAATTATCGAGCATCATCTGAGTTCTCAGTTTGCTGATCTTGAAATCTTCAACAAAAGACCGCAATGGAAGTCTCAGCTTGGCTGTTTTGCCGTAGAGAGCCACAGACGTCAATCCCGGAGGCAGACCCAACCATTGACGTGTAAAACGAGCTATCTTTCTTTCTAGTTTCTCCACAACTTGCAGACCAATTTCATAGACTGTCAGAGGCCAAAGCAGTCTTGGCACTAAAACAAATTGCAAAATCCACACTTTGAACCTGCTCTGAAGCGGAGCAGAATTAATGCTTTCTATGGAGACAGTTGCCATACGGAGAATAGAAGCACCCTGATCAACATCATTCAGGGATTTACAGTACCATCTCCCGAGACTTTTCACTGGTTCGTCGCTCACTGTTGGAATCTTGTTACCATCAACAGAGAAAACGGTGTATTCGTCAATTTTACCGCGACGCAGGGAGAGACTTCTCGATTTGGATGCTTTAAAACTCATTCCGCACCATTTGAGTAGATCGCTGAAGACATCGAGTGTCCGTCTCATTGAAATACACTTATTCAAAATAATTGTCGTGTCGTCCATGAAAGCTCTCAGAGGTGGCATGAAAATACCTCGGCCGACATAAACATCTTCTACCCTTGCACCAACTGCATTCAGAAGTAGTTGCATTGCTAGCACGAATAATATGGGAGAAATAGAGCACCCCATGGCGATACCGACCTGAAGACGAAACCAATCCGTTGAACACGTCTTTGTCGATAATCTCAGGTGAAAATCTTGAAAATACTGTCGTAGAATATCCATAACGAACTTTGGAACATGGTGCATCGTCAAAGCTCTCCAAATCAGCTGGTGACGAACCGCTCCATAAGCATTTGCAAGATCAAGCCAAATGACATGCAAACTGAGTCGATTCTGTTTTGCTCTTTTTATAGACTCCCATATTATGGTAGAATGTTCGATGCAACCAGGAACACCAGGGATTCCTCCTTTCTGAATTGACTTGTCTATGTAGTCGTTTTGTGTTAGATAGCTCGTCAACCTCTTGGCAAGCACAGCAAAAAATATTTTTCCTTCAACATTAAGAAGAGAAATTGGTCTGAACTGATTGATGTCGACTGAAACTTTCTCCTTTGGTATAAAAATGCCTTCAGCTTTTTGCCACTCTTTATCAACAGACCCAGACGTCCAAGCAGACTTGAGCAATGAGTGTAAAACTTTCAACACACCCGGACATTTTTTATACACCAGGTATGGTACACCATTTGGACCTGGAGCAGATCTATTTCTTGTTTTTCGGAAGAATTGGGATATGTCAAAAATTGAAATTACTCCCTCGTTGAAAGCAACCTTTGGAAGAGGAATCTCGGGAAGATCTGATCTTTCAGCTAGTTCTTTGTCGCCCAAGGGGTCAATGAAAGCAGCTCGGAAGTGATGATCAAGCTGCTCTTTACTGACTTGCAGAGTACCTGACTTTGGTGGATCGAGCAAGCTTTTACCATAACGGAATGGATCTCTGACAAACTGGAATCTTGCCTTCCTTTGTTCTTTTTTCTTTACCCGCAAACGTTCTGCTCGCAAGAGTGCACTCAATCGTTGCCTCAAGTCATGTCGTAATGCTGAGAGCCCTGGTTTCTCGTTGTCTGGAGCTCTCCTCCATTGTTGACGAAGTCGTTTTTTTTCCTTTTTGAGTCTAGCAATCTCTCGTTGTCGCCTTGAAATATGAGTTTTTTCGCCTCTGTCCATAAAAACTTTTTCCTTGGAACCGAACATCTCTAAACACTTGTTGTAAATGGTGTCAGTTAGATTGTTCACTTGAAACATTGGAAGTTCTTTCATCTGCACTTTGAGAAGCTTGGAAAGTATCTCGTTGAGCTTCGACCAATCCGCTTTGCTAGCAGCAGCGGGGAAGTTAATTCTAGCCCGAGGTTGCCTATTCTCGTCACTATCAGGATCGTGGAACCTGTCGGGGCTGTGGTTGGCATCCTGCCCGACTTGGCCCGGCGTCTTACCTGAAGCAATGCTTGCTACAGAACGATGATCCTTTACAGTTTTAAACAGACAACCCATCTTCGTACGGTGAACCTTCATACCGCGGCTTGTTGCGAAACCTCTACCACACACACACTCATGAAGTGTTCCCCCATTAGGGTCCGTTGG
>OZ022243.1:21386497-21398997 GCA_963978895.1 Erpobdella octoculata | reverse complement strand
TGAGTGAGTGAGTGAGTGAGTGAGTGAGTGAGTGAGTGAGTGAGTGAGTGAGTGAGTGAGTGAGTGAGTGAGTGAGTGAGTGAGTGAGTGAGTGAGTGAGTGAGTGAGTGAGTGAGTGAGTGAGTGAGTGAGTGAGTGAGTGAGTGAGTGAGTGAGTGAGTGAGTGAGTGAGTGAGTGAGTGAGTGAGTGAGTGAGTGAGTGAGTGAGTGAGTGAGTGAGTGAGTGAGTGAGTGAGTGAGTGAGTGAGTGAGTGAGTGAGTGAGTGAGTGAGTGAGTGAGTGAGTGAGTGAGTGAGTGAGTGAGTGAGTGAGTGAGTGAGTGAGTGAGTGAGTGAGTGAGTGAGTGAGTGAGTGAGTGAGTGAGTGAGTGAGTGAGTGAGTGAGTGAGTGAGTGAGTGAGTGAGTGAGTGAGTGAGTGAGTGAGTGAGTGAGTGAGTGAGTGAGTGAGTGAGTGAGTGAGTGAGTGAGTGAGTGAGTGAGTGAGTGAGTGAGTGAGTGAGTGAGTGAGTGAGTGAGTGAGTGAGTGAGTGAGTGAGTGAGTGAGTTAGTGAGTGTGTGAGTGAGTGAGTGAGTGAGTGAGTGAGTGAGTGAGTGAGTGAGTGAGTGAGTGAGTGAGTGAGTGAGTGAGTGAGTGAGTGAGTGAGTGAGTGAGTGAGTGAGTGAGTGAGTGAGTGAGTGAGTGAGTGAGTGAGTGAGTGAGTGAGTGAGTGAGTGAGTGAGTGAGTGAGTGAGTGAGTGAGTGAGTGAGTGAGTGAGTGAGTGAGTGAGTGAGTGAGTGAGTGAACGAGTGAGTGGGTGAACGAGTGAGTGAGTGAGTGAGTGAGTGAGGTAGTGAGTGAGTGAGTGAGTGAGTGAGTGAGGTAGTGAATGAGTGAGTGAGTGAGTGAGTGAGTGAGTGAGTGAGTGAGTGAGTGAGTGAGTGAGTGAGTGAGTGAGTGAGTGAGTGAGTGAGTGAGTGAGTGAGTGAGTGAGTGAGTGAGTGAGTGAGTGAGTGAGTGAGTGAGTGAGTGAGTGAGTGAGTGAGTGAGTGAGTGAGTGAGTGAGTGAGTGAGTGAGTGAGTGAGTGAGTGAGTGAGTGAGTGAGTGAGTGAGTGAGTGAGTGAGTGAGTGAGTGAGTGAGTGAGTGAGTGAGTGAGTGAGTGAGTGAGTGAGTGAGTGAGTGAGTGAGTGAGTGAGTGAGTGAGTGAGTGAGTGAGTGAGTGAGTGAGTGAGTGAGTGAGTGAGTGAGTGAGTGAGTGAGTGAGTGAGTGAGTGAGTGAGTGAGTGAGTGAGTGAGTGAGTGAGTGAGTGAGTGAGTGAGTAAGTGACGAGGGCTTTTATAATATAGATACTAGAAAACAAAATAATGTTTTACTAGCATTTAAAATACCAAATAAAATATTTCTGCTCATTAAGGGGCACAGAGATGTCAAAATTTGGTTTGAAAACAAAGTCTGAAGTCAAGAATTTCCTCCAAGAACAAAATCAAAGCATTTACGTACATTTAAGTACAATTTAAAATCACGATATTATCTTTAAAACCACATTCAAAACATTTTCCTTAAAGTAATAAAAAAATTGCCTTATTAGGACAAAAAATGTTGAACTAGCTAACGTAAAATATTTGAACCATTTATTTTTCAATTCACAGTTTTTTTAAATTTATTAATTGTTATAATGCATTGCACTAAGATAGCGTCAAGTTTAGTAAAGTTTTATTTATTTTTTTGCAGTACTAGAATCTGTCAATCCCGGGATCTCAGGGTTTTGAAATTGGAATATTATACATAGTTTGATATTGGCTTTTCTTACATAAATTTAAAAATACGCAGCTTTTTAACAAAAAAATTTTTTTTAATTTTTATTTTTTGAACCGTAATTTAATTTTGTTAAGAAATATGCTTAGGGGAAAATATTTTTCGCTTCATCGATTTTTGTACTTTAAACTTTAGTTTTGAAAACTCCGTCTCCGCTAATTATTACTTCTATTGAACTTTTTTACGTTTGAAACAAATAATTTGTGTTTTTTAAATGCAGAGCGTAGCAGGTTTGTTATTTTTCCAGACACTTCCACAAACTTTAAATAATTATAATCAATATCTTCAGTATCATTGCTGTCATTAGTCATCGGACTGCTGTTTAGTCTGATTAAGACGATCCTAGTATTAGTATTTAATACTGCAGCTAAATGTCATTTTCAGATTTGAAGTGTCTGATGACATGACTTTGCAGCTCGATGGAAAAAAGAGGTGTTTTGTGTTATCTTACCAAATTTCTAGATTCTCCACTGGTTGATATAGTCAAAAAATGAGCACAAATACGATTCGTTGAAAATTAATCATTAGCGCGACATCCTTAACATCTACCACTTTTTTTTACACACTTTTACTTAACTTGATTTCTCTTTCTGTCGATCTGTAGTCAAAATTTGCAATCGATTTTAAACTAGCTTCCAAATGAGCTAGAAACTTAAATATTTAAACATACCTCCGAACTGATTAACAACGCATTCTATCAATTTTTCGGATCGATTGGACAAAATTCAATTAAATAACTAGTTGTGATATACTATGCTAATATGTTTGTTATGTAGTAAAAATATGAATGTGTGTTTTTAAAAACTTTGTTTTTGCTTCACTTGTTTCTTATAAACATATTAAATATATATTCCAAGTATCTTCACTCCGTTAGGTACCTTCGCCGTTTATCTGCGCTGGTTTGATCTGCTATTTCCGATTTACAAACAAACTGCCAGCAAGCGCACATGAATCAATCGGACATATTTAGGCTTCTTCTCTGCTTATTTGTGTTGGGCTGGCCATTTCAAAGTTTATAATAGCTCAGTTTCTATTTCCGTGTTAATTAGTGAAATAACAGCTCTGTAGAAAAATAAAATAAATTGCAAATACTTATTTGAAAAAAAAATGACAAAGTTTATATAAAATGTCAGCTATGCTTTATACTAATTGGTATATACTTGTACTTGCAACTCACTTTTTTTTAGCAACTGCATCGACCACTTTTAGAGCTACAAATCTCTGCGCCGCTTCTGATGAAAATTGGAAACCTATATTAATGATTGTAACCAAATGTCAACCAGAATGTGCTTTTAAGTGTCATCAAAATGTGAACTGTTTTGGATTCAATTATCGAAGACATTCAATCGATTCAAATTGTGAACTTTATCCTTCTGGAGGAAGTGCTTCATTTGTAAACTCGTACGATGATTTATGTGACTATTATCAGGCAAGTTTGTGATGTTAATTTAAATGTTTTATAAATGTAATCATAAGCAAAAATATAAGCCCGGCAACAGTAAGAAAAAAAATAAATTGTAAGATACTAGTTTAAGCCATTACTTAAATTTTACCAGCATATTGTTAAAAATTCCCGTAAAAGAACACAAATAAAAATTACTAATTTTTAAAATATTATAATTTTAATTTAGAAAAACCTCTTTTTTGGTAAATTATCAAATAGAAATTTCAAGGCTTGTAAACTGCTTTGTGTCTCAATGTTTTTGAGGAGGTGAAAACAGTTTTGTTGTCAAATCGAAAAACTAGTCAAACTAGCTCCGGTACAAGTGAAAAAAAAACAAAAATCCGATCAAATCGGTTTCTGTGGCTAATAACGCACAGCTTCAACGCGACTGGATCAATGAAATTTTATTTATTGAAGGAACTTCTTATTAGCTAGCTACTGTCGGTATAAGGCAAAATCTGCTATCGTTAATTTCAATAACTTTCTGATATAGTAGCGAGCTGAAATTTTGCACACAGTCCTAAGTCGGTAGACAACAGCTTCTATTAAAATTGTAGCTCTATTTGATTTAATTATTATTTATTTGATTTATAATATTATCTTTCCTGTAAACGATCTTTGTTGTTTATTATTATAAGTAGGGCGATAGTCGAGAGAACGCAATTAATAAACGGTCGAACAAGTCAATCTGAGTTTGTGTTCGATGAAGATGAATTGAATATCACACGTATTAATGCATTATAAATTTTGTAGATGTGGAACAAAAATTATATTGAATAAGTCAAAAATAAAAAAGTAAAAATTTTCAAGAAATTCTGCAACACGAAAATTTATCTTGAACGACCTAGTATTCTTGAATTCAATCTTTGATATTTCTGTTTCACTGGACCAAATTCCTCTCTCTCTTTTTTGGGTATGATGGGAGGGTCTATCAGCTAAAGTTCTTTATTCACAGAAATCCTGGAGACAGAATAATGACCCATTTCATTGCCTATGCTCCAGAAAAATTGTCTACCGACGAATCGACGACTCAGAATATACAGAAACAATTGTCATTAACCTTGCACATGAACTGGCAAATCCAGTTATGCTTGTCTATTTTAAAAATAGATGTAAAAATTTTGATTACATTTTAGCAATCTGTAAAATCTGCTTATAATGTGGGAAGAAAAGGGTGGACAACAAAATAAATACTTAAAAGGAGCGAAATGGGAGGAAGTGGGTGGATCGCAAAAAATCGCAACCTAAATCCCAGTGGCCTAATCTAACATTCTGTATTCGACAAAACTTCTTTGAAACGAGTGCCAAAAAGTTGAAAATAAAATAGTAGAAAAAATTTGCTTCAGGATTGTTTTTAAAAATGACCAATTATGACAGAAAAAATAAATTTCCTCCATCATATATCACACATCTACTCTGTACCACAAAAACAATCCTGAAGCAACTTTCCTGTCAATATAAAATAGATCAGAAATTATTTTCTACTTATTGACAATGTTGCAAAGCATCAACTGTGGTATGTGGCCGCTCTGCTAATTGGGTCCTAGCCAAAGTGGGTCGAGTCGGGTCGAAAACAGGTTGGTCGGGTCACAAAAGAAAACAACAAAAATAGGTCAAATCAGATTTTCTGGCGGGTCGGGTTTCAAAAATAGACCCATGGACAACTCTCACCCTAACATTTTTGATAACTTATTAAATATTTAATTTGCAAAGTACTTGTTAACTCAAATATGTCTCGGAAACTTGGGCACGCGCGTCACTTTAACATCAACAGTCGAAATGATTTGCAGACTCTTCTTGGAAACTTTATTCCTGCAGTTTAATCGTCAGTTACTTTAAAACCACCAACGTTTTTTTGCTATTGTCACTACTGTTACCCGCAAACAAAAGCTTTTGATGCTTTATTACCAGATCCATAAAAGCGATTGAAACTAAACCCGTTGATGATGGGTTTTTTTTAATTTTATGGAAACTCCATGAATAAACAGGAAATATGCTTTGAATGGTTATTGTTTCGTAGCTGGAATAACTTAATTCTCTTTCTTGCCCGATTATAAACTTTCCCAACAACACAACATACAAATCATCAACTTGCTTTCAATTAAATTTACGGAATCCACGAACCAACAAGTAGTTAGATGAATTTTTTTTAAAATAGACCTTCTAAGATTCTCGAGTGATTTTTTTATATTTTGTTTACTATTTTGCTTATTTACGCACATTTTTATTGTTTTACTGATCCTTTTAGATCTTATTTCTAAAAAACGTGTCTGATCTTGTCAAAACTTGCTTACATACGTGCGTTATAGTTTGGCGTGTGCGATCTTTACGTTATTATGTACGCTTGCTTGATTTTTTTCTTTCAAGGCGTATTATATATATATATATATATATATATATATATATATATATATATATATATATATATATATATATATATATATATATATATATATATATGTTTAAATATGATAAAACAACGTAAATTTATTTCATCACCAAATTAAACGCACTGTAGTATGATTGGTTAAAATGGTGAAAAAGTGAAAATGGACTTTGATATAACATAAGCCAAAGGGTTGACAACATAGGCGCTTAAGACATACTTTTGGATATAATTATTTTAAAAATAATGAAGACATTTTAGCTGTCAACAATAATTGAGTATGTCATGTGGGAAAACAACAATAACAAATAAAAAATATAAAAAATAATTTTCTAAACAATGCTTGTATACTAATGTATCAAAGGTTAAAAATAATATTTAATGTATATATAACATTTTTTGAACTAAACTGTTCGTTTGGAAGATAAGAGAGTTGGGCGTTATATTTCAATTTTTTGCCGATTTCCGATTTTCCGATTTTTGGTTCAAAAATTTGCCGATTCCGGTTTCGGTCCGATTAATCTTAATCGGCAATATCTAAAATGAAGTTTCACATCAACGAAAATGTTTGCCAATTCTTCTGAAAACTATTTTTGTGGGTAACCAGGACTTTTTTTTCTTTTTTGGCAGCTTTCAATTCGTCTTCTGCTTTTTGTTTTTTGTCAGATTCCAGAATATTTAGAAAAATTGTCTAGGTGTCTTGTTCTCAGATGTGTAATAATCCACTAGTACCGAAAGTGCGCGCATCGCTTCCTCCCCGTTTTAGTTTTTCGCTGCAAACTAAACAGTTGGCCCTCGATTTGTCAATTGCATTGATTTCAAAGAATTTCCAATATTTGCTTCTTTGCGTCATTTTTTAACTAATTTGAATTAATTCAGTAATAATATTTAAATTAATTATAGTAGTGTACGTAGACGAGTAGACAACGTTTATATCACAGAACTGGATACACAAGTGTTTGTTTTGCTTATTTTATAGCAATTGAAGTAATCACCAAACGACGTTTGATTAGCGAGATGTTGAGCCATGGAATCCTACATAGTAACTATTTAGGATTCCATGGTTGAGCCCTTTACGCATAAAAACGATTTCCTGGTTTAATAACCTACGCTTCCTACTATTAATAAACTTCAAAAAACAAAATTTATGTTTAGTGCATCCTCCTGTGCATGTAGTTCTAGTATTCTCGTCGTTTAGCTCTGCAACGTTTCATTGTCATCAATAAAATATTCAAATTTAGAAAGCACCAGATTAAACATGAAAGACAGTATAATAAAAACATGACAAAGTCGGAATCGGTTAACCTAATGTTTCGGTCCGATTAATCAGAAATTTCTATTATTATGTCAACAAATTTCCAAGTTTTGCTTCTTTGCGCCATTATTAGCTAACCAGCACTTGACGCACGCTTCGCGCGCGAATCGTGTGAGTTGTTAATATTAATAGTCTAGGTAATTGCTCTCGAATAGCACTCTAAACTCAAAAACAACATCAATGCATTCCATGCGGTCGCAGATGATTTTGAACTTGAGAACGTTTTGGTTTGGTCTTTATCTTTGAGTGGCTTATATTGACAAAAACCACCTTTATTGGCTGATATTGGAGAAAATCGTTTTTTGGGAAAAAACAACCTCTGACGGCTGATATAGACAAAACCGCCTACGGAAAAAAATTCTATTGACTGATAATGTCAAATACCGACTACGAAAAAGACACCCTTCAATGGCTGATATTGAAAAAACTGACTACAAAAAAACCTACTTTCAATCACTGAAATTGTTAAAAAACGCTTACAAAAAAAACAACGTTCAATGGCTGGTATTGAAAAAATCCGCCTATGAAAAAACTGCCTTGTAATGGCTGATATCTGAAAAAACCACTTACGAAAAAACCCACTTTTAATGGCTGATAATGGAAAACCCCTGTTAAAAAAACCAACCTTAAAGGACGGAGAACGAAAATTGCCGACCTTCATATTCTACTTCGGTGATTTATTTATTTTCAACTTATTTATATTGAATGATGACGTACACTCAAAAGTGGGAAAACCTCCTACGAAATAAACAATCTTTAATGTCTGATATTGGAAAACCGACCGAAGTACTTCGGTGATTTGTTTATTTTCAACTTGTTTATATTCAGCGATGACGTATGCAGTTTTATATATATCTTATATCCGCAAAGCGTCGAACTTTCGCGTTTGGCGAAACCGCTTACTTCGGCGATTTATTTATTGTATTTTGTTTATATTGAGCGATGACGTAGGTTGTTTTATTTATATCCTCAAACCTCAAAATTGGGAAACACCCGCTGGCCGTCTACTTCGGTGATTTGTTTATTTTCAACTTGTATATATCATCACTAGCAGTGCCCGTAGCGGCTTCGCTCGCATGAAATTCGAAAATTTGAACAGTGCATACATAGTAGAGTACTGCACGGATCAATTTTTTAGGTCTCGGCTCCGCCCGTCAACAACTTGGCCCAGTCCGTTTCAAAACCCGAAATTCCTGGCCCGGCACGGCCCGTCTAATATGGGCCCAGCCCGTTTTTACAGGCCTAGAAGTTCTATATACTTGATAAAAAACTTCGGCTCGTCCCACCTTGACTTCAGGTTTAGCCCAGCCCGTCTGAACACCCTAAAATCACTAAAATGTCTATATACTTGGTTAAAAATCTCGGCCCGTCCCACCTTGATTTAAGGATTGCGCAGGGCCGTATGAAGACCCTAAAATAACGGCTTGGACCGTCCGTCCGGTAATAAACTGAACTCATCTACTTTTAACCGGCACAAAACCTCAAAATACTAATTTTAACATCTGTAGCACTTACAGTTTTTGAGTAGCAGTTATTTTAAAATCAAATAACCCTTTTTCCACTTCACATTTAAGGTCCTAGAAACCAAATTTTCAAATCATTATTTTTAGAGTAGAAACTAAATACTAATTTTACTTTTGTAGCATATACAGTTTTTGAGTAGCAGTTACTTTAAAAACCAAGTAACCCTATTTTCCACCCCTTATTTGAAGTCCTGGAAACCAAATTTTCAAAAAATGGTAAAACACGTATATCATTATTTCTGGAGTAGAAACCAAATACTAATTTTTACTCCTGTAGCATCTACAGTTTTCGAGTAGCAGTTACATTAAAAACCAAATAACCTTATTTTCCACCCCACATTTGAGGTCCTGGAAACCAAATTTTAAAAAAATGGTAAAACACATATCTTTCTTTTTAGAATAGAAACTAAATACTAATTTTTACATCTGTGGTATTTACAGTTTTTGAGTAGCAGTTACTTTAAAAAACAAATAACCGTATTTTCCACCCAACATTTGAAGTCCTGGAAACCAAATTTTCAAAAAATGCTAAAACACGTATTTCATTATTTTTGGAGTAGAAACTAAATACTAATTTTTACTCCTGTAGCATTCACATTTTTCGAGTAGCAGCTACTTTAAAAACCAAATAACCCAATTTCCCAACCCACATTTGAGGTCCGGGAAACCGAATTTTCAAAAAATGGTAAAACACGTATCTTTTTGTTTTTCAAGAAAAATCCATATACCAAATTTCAAAATCTCTAATAACTTTTTATTTAAACATTTTAACAAAAAAGTGCCCTAACAAACCTTGTTCAGCGTCTCATAATCTATCAACGTGAGTTTTTTCAGACCTGCAGATGCTAATCGGGTGACATACATACATAATACATCATTGCGCTTTTATAGTAGGGAATAATATTGACATGAGGTTGATAATTCAGACGTGAATCTACCTCAATACCAAAATCACGAATTGTCTTAACAGAGTCCAATATACGGTTGTTAATATTGTATTCTAAATATCCTACAACCTAATCTCACTTGCTAGGTCTGAAGTCTGAGGATAGGTCGTATGCTATTTAGAATATTTTTATATGAGAACTACCTCTATACCAAATTTCATCAAGATCGCTCCAGCGGTTGAAATTTCTATAAAGGACAAACTCACACAAAAACAGGTTATATATTTTTGGGTTTTAGCAAATTCATAAATGTTAAAATAATTTGGAGGATGGTGGTTTCCTCTGTCATTGATTGTGAACACCAGACATTTTTGACTCCATTTAGGAACAAGATCAAGGGCATTCTGAAAACCTACAGTTAAGGACCCATGAGATGGACAGGGCTCACAATATATTTTGACATCATCGGCAATTGGCCGATATTTTGTGGCCAATAATCGGCCATTGTTTTATCGGTGCACCTTTAGTACGAAGCGTTCTCTTTGTAAAGAAAACAAAAGACTAAAAATTAAATTTATCTGTACATAATCTTTAACGTTTTAATCAACAGAGACATTGGTCGGTCCGCTTGTTATACCCGTATAATTTAATTTTTCTTGTAGGTTTGTTTTGATAGTAATTACTAATTACAATGACTTGCCCCGGACAATATATCCCTGGACAATATCCCCTCTGGAAAAGATCACCTCTCTTCCTATAAATTTTAATGTGTATATATTTTTAACGCATATATGTATAATAATAACCAGTGTTGTTCGGTAACGAAGTAAAAGTAACGCGTTACTTTACTTAAGTACATCAGACGTACTTTTTGCCTGATACGGAGTACAGATTATTTTCAGTACTTTTTACTTGTAACGAAGTAATATTTTCGGACTTACTTTTACTTCGTTACTTTTCCAGGACAAACCGTTACAAAGTACTGTAACAAATTAATAAAACGACATAAAGTCTAAATCGATGTTGTATTAATTATCTATGATTATTAACGTATGCATTTTCGAACCCCATTTTACTTTTATGTTAGTAGTTAGTAGTTAGTAGTTAGTAGTATTGAAGCTTGTGGGTGGACCTAAGATTTTCGCGGTCATACTTGTTTTGGTGTACAATAGATTGTTTGAGATTACCTACTATGGAATCTTCTACAGGAGCGAACGTGAGCAGTGGTGGCGATGATAGGCGCGTAACAACAATGAACTTAATAAAGAACGCCTATGGCCATATTTAGTTAAAATGTTCAGATTTCTAAAACGTTCAGGTTCACATGCTTGCTGGGCAAACCTAAAGTAAAGTAATAATGTGTTTAGCATTCCACAATTCCCCGTCAAACTTGAAGAAACACGTGATACGCGTGCATTCAGCGCATGTATCGAAATACGAAAAATTGACAAAAAGGCACGTAAAAATAGAATTTTTTCATTAGTTTGCGTGTTACCAATTAGTTTATCAGTTTTATCAACGCAATAGCGTTTGAAAGACGATGGAATTATGATAAAATAGAGTTACATGATTGACGAATAACCATTACAAAAAGCGGCTTCAGTACTTTTACTTTTTACTTTAAAAGTAACTTTAAAGTGCTGTTACTTTTTACTTAAGTACATTTTTAGCAAATACTTTTACTTTTACTTAAGTAACTTTTTGTGGCGTTACTTGTACTTTTACTTAAGTACTGAAACACAGTACTTTTTCCAACACTGATAATAACTATAACATGTGTGTGTGTGATAATGTATACCTTTTTATGCATATAATATGAATTATCTGTGTGCATAACAACAACAACAACAACAACAACAACAATAACTTTCCGGACAATATCTATTTGGACAATACTCCCGCACAATAATGTACGTAATATTGTATTCATTATAATATGCGAATCAATATTAACTGCATACGTCAATAGAAAAAACTACCCAATTATATTAGAATAACTTCAAGTTTGAAGATAAGTACAACTAAAAAGCTTTGCAAAACAAATTATTTTTTAAAGAATGATACAAAATTCTCTAGTCATACGTGGAGAGTCGTCATCTAAACCAGGCATGCACAACATACGGCCGCGGACCAAATCCGGCCCGCCAACTGATTTT
The DNA here is from genome assembly GCA_963978895.1 of Erpobdella octoculata. Lineage (NCBI taxonomy): Eukaryota > Metazoa > Annelida > Clitellata > Hirudinida > Erpobdellidae > Erpobdella > Erpobdella octoculata. The sequence continues at coordinate 21,387,490 of OZ022243.1, read as the reverse complement.
ATACGGCCCTCGAAGGATTTTGAGAAAATTAATTTAATTACTTAAGTACATCAGACGTACCGTGGCGTTTAGAAAGTTAAAATAAATATCTGTTAATTTGTTTCAGTGATCTATTTTTAATTTAATTTATTTTTAGTCTTTGGTTTTATTTCTTTCCTAGACGACCTAGACTATCGCCATCTTTCACTCACGTTGAAATATTTTAATTATATTAAATTTAATCGTTTGAAATTTAATATTACATTTTAAGTTTATGTTCAATAATTTGAATTTAAAAAATATGAATTTGCCTAAAAAACGTAAAGTTGACAATGAGTGCCGTGCATTTAAGGAAGAGTGAACGTTAGAATATTTTTTCTGGAAACAAAGGGTATGCTAGTTTGCCTAATTTGTGGTCAAACAGTTGCAGGGAAGAAAGAATTTAATGTCAAAAGACATTATCAAACGGTGCATGCAAAATTTGATGAGCTTAATGGCCAGTTGAGAAAAGATAAAGTAGAGAGCTTATCTAAAGCGTTATCAAAACAACAAACGATGTTCACAAAAGCAAATAAAAACGTGGAGTGTGCTGTAAAAGCGAGCTACGCAATATGTGAAATTATTTCCAAAAAATTGAAACCATTTACTAATGTAGAGTTTGTTAAAGAATGTATAGATGCTGCAGTTGAATGTTTCTGCCCAGAAAAAAAATCCATTTTTTCTAACATCAGCCTATTCGGATCCATTCACTTTTGATGCAGAGACAGCTTCAGACTTGGTCCAAATGGAACTGATTGAACTTCAGTGTGATAGTGACCTTCAGAGAAAATTTCGTGAAATACCTCTGGTTGATTTTTATAAATTTTACGTTCATCAATCAAGATTTCCAGTTATTCGAATGCGTGCATTGAAAATGATTTCACTATTTTCAAGCACTTATTCATGTGAACAGTTTTTCTCAAAAATGAAGCTCACTAAAAACAAAAATAGAAGTAAATTGTTTGATAGAAATCT